>JADDOH010007701.1:0-25951 GCA_016648135.1 Agrypnia vestita
ATTTTCTATATAAAAAAATCAATGATATAAAAAAACTGTAGATATATGAATATATACAAGTGTTAAATCGTGGCAAATCAAAAAGAAAGCCATTGCCATACTTGCATTCGTTATCGAACGGACCTTCTTTGTGATTGGACGCGACGGCTCGCCGAAAAAAGAGTCCCAGGGAAAAAGGAACAGAGTATCGTACACTATTGAATGAGTATGTTATTTTAGTCACCGTGACCTCAAATTACCAGATTTTTCTGCATTTGCTACATTTGAAAAAGGATAGTATGGGAATAACGTGTCTATTTATAATACGTTAATGTAAAAAATGAATACATTTTTATGATGAAATAACATTATTGAATAACATAAATTATATGAGTAACATATTTTTTCTATGTAGGTATTCAACATTTTTGACATCGTGATATGTAGGTTGTACCTATGTTGATTTAAAATCTTATAAATATCGTCTTGTTTTTTGTACATTATCTATATTGTACTCAGGGCTTGAAAGCTATAGTTTGACGCTTATTTTGTCCTAATTGGATTCACAGTTCAGAAGTTACGGCGTCCCGAAGTTAGCTGAGCCATTCCGTTCCGCTAATATAACCGAACGAGATTTAAGCGTATATAGTCTAATCTATTTTTGAGGCGGTCAGATTTTTGAACATGTATTTCGGACCTCAAACCGATTTTAAAGACGTTTAAAAAAATCATCTAAGGTCCAGTAAATGAGGTCCATTAGCATTTCATTTTTTAACAAACTGTGCCGAAAAGCCACCCGTAATTAAGATATTATCTTACTGTAATATTTGTAAGGTACCGAAATACTCTTGGAGGTCTAAAATCTTCAAAGAATTTGATAAAACCACTTAGTCGTAACATGCAGTAAGCTTCCGGAAGATAAATCCGCAAAATAGGTACAAAAGAGCCTTGCGGGTGGTTTACCAGCCAGTCATGCAAACCTGTCAGGCGAGGGGGTTTTAAGGTGTGTAAAATTCTTGTATCTATTCAACACTTATACTAGATGCACGCTAAAATGTGAATAATTTCGTAATTGATTTCGGAGAATTCCTCAAGTATTTTAAAAATCGAACGAGGTGGTAAAGTTTGAAAAACAAGACAACGACAAGTTATACCCCAAAAAACATTTAGATAAATATATAGTCAGGCGGACACCTGGAGACATCTAGCGGCGAAACCGCAGAACCAAACGCACCGACACGGATAGGTTACCGGCCCGGCCGTCAAGGGAAATTGCAAAGGAGACCGATGGATGGCGCCTGACGTCCCCACCACTCCACCACTGGCATTGCGCTGAATCGAAAAAATATTTGGTTACTATCATGATAAGGACCTATAACTTTTCTTTTCTGATTTTTTTATTTTTTTTTCAATAGAGATGCAAACACAGAATACGTGCTACATCAATTTTCTTATTATTTTTAAACTAAGCTAAATGCTGATCTGGAGTGAGATTCGAACCCGCTACCTTTGAATCACGAGGCGAGTATCCTAACCACAAGACCAACAAGCTACTCATGGAATGTATGTTACCAATTTACCGGTTATCGTGCATATGACTAGACCTCTGCGTGCACGGAAGATATAAGAATGATTAGTCACTTACTTGGGAATATTAATTATTGTCGAGTTGATGGATATCACAAACAGAAGTTAAAATAGGCTACGCACAAACTCCCGGTAAGCTAAAAGTATTCACTGTCTTTTAGTATGACCAGCAAGAGAGCGTGTGATGTCCACAGTGAGCTATGTAACGTCCGCCTAGCGGCCGGCAGGACAACCTTTCCTTTCCGACGCACATGTTGAGTTGGTAGCACTTCGCCAGATGGCGCCAGGAGTCCGTTTGTTCTCCACACGGGGAATAGCTATATCAATCTCATCACAGAACCCATCTATCATTACATTTGAAACTTATATGTGAGGGGATTAGAAGCAAAAATACCAGTTTGCCTATGAGGAGAATACAGGGCTGCGTTTATAAAAACCACGTTTATAAAAACGCCCAATCACAGAAGAGTCTTCCACTTGTTTATGACATATTAAAGGGCGAAATAAAAATTTTATAGTACCTACTGGAATGAATATTTTTTTATGTATTTAGCCACGATATTGAAAAAAATAATGATTGCATTATTAATAAACTTTCATTTAACGCGAATATCATCAAAAATAATAATTTTATTGTCTGTCCATCCGTCTGTCTGTCTCACGGTTAAAAAAATGGCCAGAACCCCGGGCCGCCAAACCCGAACCGGCCGATTAATGCATGTGGCTACGGCCGCCTCTCCGTAGACCGCCAAATAGATGCTATAAATATACAGGGTTATTTGGAAAATATTAATAAATTCTTAGGACTATATTTCTGCCTTGATTATGAGTCGAAAATGTTCAAGCTATCATGACATAATATTTTTTTCAATTTTTCAGATTTTTTTTTTTTAAACGTTGGACTATCATAACAGTAACTTATATCGTATACGAAACATTCATTCTCTTTAATACAAGTCGGATAAAATAATAAAAATATTCGAATTCCAATTGGATAACATTCCAATTGGAATTTTTCAAGGTTTTTATTATTTTACTTAACTTTTATTGAAACGAATGAATTTTTCGTAACCGATATAAATTACTATAATGATACTTCAACGTTTTGTAAAAAAATATGTCAGAAATATTTTTAAAAAATCCTAACTTTGATGTCGCATATCTCCATAACTATTGATTTTAGGTCATGATAGCTTGAACATCTTCGACTCATAATCAAGGTGGGACAAGTAGTCCTGCGAGGTTATTAATGTTTTCCAAATAATCCTGTATACAGCTTAGCAAAGACGCGAACTAATGTGCAGTCATTTTTGACGGGTTAAATCTAGTCACATTTATAAAAACTTTATTTAAATTTTTTAATCATAGTATTGTGATTGATGTTTGGATACAAATTGACCTGGCTTTGGCTACAGTTGTGTGCCGTTGAATCTAAAAGGTGTGATGAGTCGCTGGAGCTCGCTAAGTGGGCGGTGTATTCTATTCGTACTTTTCGCCTTCGCGGTTCTGTTTTGGTTCTAATCTGTACCGATTCGCAGTCCTGGTGGACTTTAAAACTAGCGCGGACCGAAACTCACCGCTCCGTGTATTTATCAACTGAGCATTGTTTCATACAACAAGCGGGCCGGGAAGAGAACAAAGTTTTCACTGAGCTCCGTTCACACACCGCAGCCAAACAATTATATTATTCAATTAAAATCGGCTGGTCAAATCTTTTCTAATAATAATAATGATAGCCTATTCAGACATCAACATGTTTGTGATCAGTTAGACTGTCACACCATAGCAATTCCGTCTGTATGCCTTTTGGCAAAGGCCTCCTCCAATGTCTTCCATTCCTTCCTATCTTTTGCTGGTTCACGCGCCACCTGCTGTAGCCTTGATCTCATCCACCCATCTTCTAGAAGGCCTGCCTCGTTTCCTTTTCTTATCTCTTGTGAACCAATACTTTATTGTTTTTGACCATTTCTCTCTTCCCCTGATTGTATGTCCAGTCCATTTCCATTTAAGCCTTCTGATGGATACTTTAACATCCTTCGTTTTTGTTTGTTCTTTGATTATTGAATTCCTTATTCTTTTTTCTCTCCATAGCATTTTGGCAAGATTCTAGCTTTCTTTCGTGGGCTTTAGCGATCGCCCAGGTTTGACAGCTGTAAGTTAGGACAGGCAGAATGCAGGTATCGAAGAGTTTCCTTTTGATGTCTATGCTCATATCTCTGTTCTTCATGATTTCCTTTAGACCCCAATATTGCTTCCACGCATTTCCTATTCGTCTATCTATTTCCTTTGTAGTTACAATAGACAATATTAAATTATGATTTTTTAAAATTAATTATCAGTTCTCATGGCATTTAAAGAGAAGTAGTCAACATTCTTAATATGCACGATGACAGTATTAAAGAATTAAACAATAAGTTATTTTAGACGAGAAAATATTTTGAAAGGATTCTAAAAACTTATCTAGTTTTAATATACACATTGAGATTAAGGCGGCACTGCAAATGCACATTTAGTCGTTTTTTTTACGAAATTGTGGGGTTTTATTATCCATTTATATCAGAATGTATACTCTAGTTGGCAATTTTTTAGGACAATAACTTAGATAGAATTTTTATTATTATATAAAAGTAATAAACTGAACATTATTTAAAATAATTAATAAAATATAAGCATTAATCGACAGGCCACGGCCAAAAAATCGTTTTTAATGTGATTATAAAACAGAATGCGTCGGCAGCGGCGTCATTTATCGTCGCATTTCATACTTACTTACTTACTTACCATTACGTTTCCCCGTGGGGGTAGGCAGAGAGGCTAGAGCGCCATACTCTTCTGTTCTGACATACAACTTTTGCTTCGTCTACATTCATACATCTTCGCATGCAAGCTCGACGGTTGTTCAGGCTTCTAACAGGACCATCTTCCAGTATCTGGTTAATCTGGTCATGCCACGTCTTCTGTGGTCGCCCTCTCTTTCTGGCGCCGTCAACACTTGCATCATATACTTTGGAAAATTTATTTTTTAATATTAATAAAGGTGTTTTTATTAAAAAAAACAAACTTTTGTTAAGTGAGTAAAGCCTAAATTATTGTTTCTCTGTTTTACTCATATGTTTGTTGATTCTAACTTAAACATCATACAGTGTTATATTGATTGATTTTCTTACTTGTTTTTTCTTTTATATTTTACTTTTTTATTATTTTAATTTGTAATTATTTTCCTGTGTACCTTTTTTCAATAGTGTTTAAACTGTAAGAATGTCATTTGTTTTCTTAATACTTTTTAATAGTGCTGTGGAAGACCTAAGCCTGCCCGGAATCAAGCCGCTCGCAGTGACCAGATCCACCAATCGGGAGCCCGATGCGGGCACCATCAATCGACCAGCCAGTAGCCCGATGCGACCGCCGAAGTCCCGATCGCGCACCGGTATAAGCACCGCTCTTTCTCCGACCGCCGCCCTATCCAGACGTTTTACCTGTTGTACCCCGCTTAACTATTCAATTGTAAAACATTCTCTTTCTCATGAGTATGACTGGTCACCCTGTATATCTCCACTCATACATTACTGCCTCTTGCCACATACATTGACTCACTGCTCTGTAATTATTCACATAAGCATGCTATCATAATATACCAGGAGATCATGTTTATTTATTTATTTTAATTATTTAGTTCCACACATAATGTTGTGTGGGCTAATATATGATTTCACTTAGACATATTGCATTCCATCTCATCATTTAAAAGTTTTTATAATAACATTTTTGCACTCCAGATTAAACCTCCTTATATTCTCCATGTTTTGAATTTCCTTTGGCAGGCTATCGAAGATTTTTATACCTTTATACATCAAACAATTTTGTGAGGTATTTTTCCTTTTCTTTGATAGTCTTATGTTGTCGCTTCCTCTTGTATTGTAGGAATGAAAATCCTTATTCATCTTCATCCTGTCATCAAAGTATTTGGGTACTAATCCATGTTTAATTTTAAATATTTGCACCATTAAATTATATATTATTTGATTTACGGTTTCCAGTCCTAGGGCATTCAAAATTTTTGTTATTTTAGTTCTCCTACTAGCTGTGCAAGCGCGGCTTCGCACGCGTAGATTTTTAGTACACTGTTTGGATTGTCATAGAACTTTCGCGAACCTTTTAGAACTTTCAAGAAATTCGAATATACAGGAATCGTCCAGACACACCGACATATTCCGCCACTCAGTTAAGAACCTTATAGAACTTTCGGGAATATTCTAGAACCTTCTCCTTCCAGAACTATCTAGAGCAGGTTTTTCCGGAACCTTCTAGACTCACCGACACAGTCGTCGCGCCTATTTGAAACAATCTGAAGCGTTTGCGGCCTCCCCGTAACAAAACAATGTGCTAGAAAGCACATTTTCGTCACCCACGCATAGCCACCCCCACCAAACTCGCATATTTTCGATGTGACACCAAGGGCTATCCACCACCATAACCACCGGTGGATGGTTGTGGCTGGTTGTGGAGAAAACTTGGCGGATAGGGAAACACGGGTTTCTTTTATATATATATATATATATATACATTGATTACACTTCAGTATTATGCGCATCGCTCTGTTTTGTACTATTTGTAGTTTCTTTAGCATTCCTTCGTTGCTTATAAATAATATACTAGAACAATAATCTATGTGCGGGAGAGTCATTGAATATTAATAAAGTTGTATTTTTATTTATATATCTTCTTATTCTTCCAAGTAAGGACACTTTTTTGCGATTTTCTTCGCGGTATTTTGTTCAATATGTTTCTTACAGGTGGATATGATTTCCCATTTGTACTAACACGCATCTTCATTCATCTCGTAACACATTCAATCTGTTAAAGGACTACGCGCCCTATGTAAATAAATAAAAATAAATAAATATTGTCCCGTTCCCTGCGAACGCAGCTTTATCCTTGCGGACTTGTATGGGATAATAAACCCCCGCAGTAATTAGCCACATTGTAAAATGTACCATTCCCGATGGTCGAGAGGCTTTTGTTTCTATTAAACTTGGCCCCGCTACGGTGCACATTCTTGCCACGTGAATGTTTCATTTAATTGTGCCCCCCCCCACTCCTACCCCCTTGTGGGGTCCGCACACTCCGCGGGTCCTCCGTGGTCGCACCCAGGCTCGCGAGACCTCCGCTGAATTATTGTATAAACTTTTAATTAATTGCGGACTATACTATCTAACTTCCTCTCGACAAATCTAATAGAAATGTAAAATTGTCGAGTGAAATAGTAGTGAATATTGTCACCGTATTAGAAGTGGAAGGAATTGCAAGCAATCGAGGATTGTACAGCACTCTACACGTTTTATAATAAACTGGAAAATGAACAAAATGTAGGTCACGTTGGTGTAATCACTTACTGAGATTTTTAGTCTACTGGTTTCGGGACGTATCCATCTCTTTGTCAGGACAGCCACTATACTAGCATGGAAATACTTTTACACACCAAAACCATAGTATTATTCACACACTAACACCTTACCAAAATATTCCTCACATGCGTGTTAATCCAACCGAAGGCTGACACCCACTTAGGTTCCTACCAAAGGAGATCAAGAATTTGAGGGGTGAGGAAAGTGAGACGGGCTGGGATCTATGATAAGTCTTGGGTTTTACCCGTATTTAATTTTGAAATTCTATGGATTTCTCTTGACTCTTTACTCTTCGCGGACGATATAGCGAGGCTGGCGCCCACAAAGGAGGACCTGCAAGAGTGGATAAATTCCTTCAATGAAGAGTGCACTCAAGTAGGGATGAAGATTAGTACTGCCAAAACAGAGATTATTGTTGTAGGAAGAGACCAAGAGCAGTGCTCAATCAGCATACATGCAGCAAGTTGAAAAATTCAAATACCTTGGGGTGGAATTTTCTAGCGACGGGAGGCAGGATAGTGAAATAGATTATAAAATTTGGATCCTGGCGGAGAGAGTGAGATCAAGAGTCCAGGCTGCCGAAATGAGTTTTCTAAGGGGAGTAGCGGGAGTCACACTGATGGACAGAGTGAGAAGTGCTGACATAAGCCACACACTCGGCATGGAGCCCTTACTCCTGCACATAGAAAAATCATAACTGAGGTGGCTTGAACATGTGCTCAGAATGCCAGAGGAACGATTACCAAGAAGAATTCTCTTGGCAACCCCGGAGGGAAGACGGCCGGTGGGTCGACCCAGATTAAGCTGGGAGAGACAACAAAAAAATCTATTTGAAAACAGAATGGGTCTGGACTGGTTGACTCGAGCAGAAGCAGCGCAAGACAGAGGATCATGGAATCACCTTGTTGAGTCTTTGGGCCCCCGACCCTACTAGAACAAGGGGAAGAAGATGATGATGATGATGGATTTCTTTTTTATAGAAAAATGTATGTGATGCGTTTATATGTCAACATTTTATTTAATTAATCAAAAGTTTTGTTTATCATTAAAAATAAAGATTAATTATCCTATCCGATTAATATTTTTTTGTATTCGATTATATAAAAACTAAACGAGAATGTTGCATCCACATAAAACCATATTCAGACTAAAAATTTAAAATTTGACCAGATGTTTCTGACAAACTCTGCTTTTCAATAATTAAATGCTAGGATAGAATGTAATAGGATACTGTTAAATTCAACATTTTGAACATCGTATGACATCTGATTAAACTGAAAATTATATTTTCTTATTAATTCTTCCAAATTATCGTATTATTATTGAAATATTTGGCAGATACTTCGTGGTGCAACATTATAACTTAAAATATTTTTTTCTTTACTTTCTAGTACACACACAATATATGAGTTATTAAATTACCACTATAGTTTCGAGAGGAGCAGTCCCTCTCATCATCAGGTATAGATAATAACTAACTTAAATACACTTTTTTCCCGAACAGCTCTAGGAGTGGTAAAGTGGCCTGAAATGTAATATTATTTATTATTAATGTATTTCTAGAATTCCAATTTTTTAGGATTTCAGGAATCAGGATAGTTTGGAAACCGTTGAAATCCTAAAAAAAATGAATTCTATAAACACATTAATAAATAATATCACATTTCAGTCCACTTCACCACTCCTCAAATTATCGTATTATTTAATGTATATTATAGATATCTCACAGAGACGAAACTGTATTTTATTATGGGAAAGTAGGTATAGAAGTCATTTGGGTGTACATAGGACTTATGACCTATCTTTTTTTTATGGTTGGCTTAAGTGATCACTTTACACAATTGTAACATTCGCCATTTCCACCCATGATAGAATATACCATGCTTATTCATTTTTTGGAAGTTGTATATATGTTCAAATTGCGTGGAAAGCTTTCACATATGAGTTGTAAGCACCTTTCCATGCGGCCTGTACAAAGCCATTTTCATTCCCCTAAATCCCCACAGATGTCGCTAATGAGAAAATCTACATTGATTTTTACGGAATTTTGAGAGCAATATACTTTATTATGTAATGAAATTCATTTAATTGATTAATAATGTCTCTGTGACATAAATCCAGCACTGTTCTGAAAGATTTGAACAAACTCAAAATATTCTGTATCGTATTATTGTTTGAAAATTATATTAAATATTCAAATTGTTTTTAAAAATTCAACCCTTTAAACATGTTACCTCTGACTGTTGTAAATAGGTAAAGGTAGGCATTAATACTCTGCGTCAATATGCACATCTCGCCCGAATGAAGAGCGCTACATTTACAGTTCTCATCTCTCTCTACAGCCAAATCCCATCTAGACGCGGTACTTGGTGTCATCTTACACCGAGGATTTCTGTTCCACTGTATTTACTATCCGACTTTGTATTTAGTTTCTGGCGAATGAAGTTACACTGAGAAACACTTTGTTACGTCGCCACATTGCATTGCATTAGGATATACTTCTCTATAAGAGCAAATAAGACGCCAGTCTAGAGCCTCCAAATATTCGTGATTCCAACTATTCGAATATTGAATAGTTAATAATAATATATTCGAGTATTCGTATATATTCGTAAAATTTATAAGAAAGGAATAATTTACTTCGGATGATAAATACATTCTATATATTAAAAAAAAATAATAATTGTAGTATGTTATAAAAAAACAACAAAAAATATATTGAAAAGTAACGTTGAATTAAGAAATACAAATTAAAAAAAAAACACAAAAAAAATATCTCGATAACTGACAAAATTTTAGATATGTTTATATGACTTCATATCTCATACCCCACGTGCAAGTTTTTTTGAAAAATATTTTGTATATAACTTCTTATTTGTGGGCTCAAATATTTATGAAAGAATAATAGAAAGCCGAAAAAACAAAGTGTGTTAAACGTAAGTGCTTATTGTAATAAAACTATAAAGATAAGCATGACTTTAAAAAAAAGGCAAATGCAAAAGACGTCAGACTTCATTATATAGTCCCTAAGGGTATACCTGAAATAACTTTCATCGCTTGCAAATGACTTTCAGGGTTCGTAAATCTTTGTTTCGTTTGTAAAATATTATAAATCTTGTATTTTTAGTGAAATTTAAAATAAATTAAATTTTAATAAATATTATTATTAAGTTCTACGGGTTAAGTATTTATATGTGTTACAGCTGTTTCGGCTTGTAAGGCCATTATCAAACAGTGGATATACCACGTACAAACGACTTATTTATAAAATTTTAAGTTACCCCTTCCCCTTTAGAGTAATTAGATATTTGTGATGAAACCCTGTAGTAATGTTCGTTTTTTCCCGGGCACTTACCATTAAAGGTGCCTCGGTTAACGTTATGCTTAATTATCGAAATTCCCCGTTTTCTGCAAGTGTTATTTATAAATATTATTTTAATTTATGTCCTTGATTATAGGTTTTTTAAATATATTTAGAAGTGGAGAGAAGATCATTTTTTGTTGATTATTTAAAAGTTTATATTTAGTATATTCATTTCTGGGAATGAATATACTAAATATAACCAACGCCTTGAAACGTTAAATTATTAAATAATACCAAATAAGTATTTCATATCCAGCCCTTGTCTATCCCCTGCTAGATGGATGTTTCTCCAAAAAGTCCATCAACTTGTCAAAAAGAAATTTACCTTCCGAAAATTAATTAGTGTTTAAAAGTTAATCAGGTATCTGCGGTTGACTTAATCCGATTTAAGTATTAGTAATTTAAGCATGTACCGGTAGACAGCAGTTTATCAATATAACTAAGTGGCTCAGTGTAACTTTGTATATGTATTCATTTAAAAGTTAAGACAGCTTGACATTTTAGCTGTCGGATTCCAGATAATCGGAAAGGGTCCTTGCTCAGGAGCGGCACATCCGTTCCAGTATCGAATCGAGTCATTATTTCGAAAACTTTCTTACATTTGTCAGTTTTTGACATTTATATATTTTACGCCAAATGAATCTGTCGTTAAATTCTCTGGCTTTTGAACTGACAGATCGTTTCAAAGAGTTGAGAAAGATGGATGGTCAAATTCATCCAAGAAGACGCTACAGAATCAATTCAAAAGTGACATAAATTGAGCGAACAATTTCCGACGTGACTTTGCCAATAGTTTTGTATAGACATGGATGATCACTAGGTTTTTGAAAAAACAATCTCTAAAAATGTATTGTTTATATAGGTACCTACCAGGGGCATGCAGTGAGAACAAGCAGCATGACTTCTTCCTAAGCATGTACTTTGAAAAGAAACCAAAATTAGAGATATATCCCGTAACATTTCTATCACAACAATTAACGTATTCAGATTTTAATATTTCTTAATATTCTGGCACGTAAATATTTAATTTCAATTTTTTTCCAAGTATATGTTTAAATAAAAGACAAGCTTCTTGTTCTTACTGCACGCCCCTAGTACCTACACATTATAGTATAACCGGGATTAATTTTGGTATGCTAATCTCATTCTGTTTATTATCTGTCTTCTTTTATATGGAGCCGATGATAGTGCAAATGAGTGAGAAATTTATATTTATAGTTATTATACAAAACCCTTCAGAGATTATACTTAAGGTATTATATCATATTATTTATTAAGTTTTATAATCCAAAAGTGGACTGTACATGAACGAATCAGGAGGGAAAAGGAAGCTCGGCTCGACTCTCATATAGATAGTTAATTATACATCATTCAGATGGTCTCGTGTAATATACCAAGACAAACGAGACATCACGAAGTGGTCTTTGTAGAGATCCACAAGAATAACCATGCATTAAACTCACCGTTAACACGTATGTATCGCCACGGAAACAAATTTTCGAAATTCATAGATATTTTTTTTTAGTAGGAGCATACCCGAATTAAAGAATAACTTGGACTTAGAATATACCAATGGAACTAATTACAGTTTAATGGACTTACATTTTATTTATTTTTTGTTCCCCATGAATTATTTATATTTATTTATTTTAACGTGCCCTAATTATTGTTCATTTTCTCTTTACACATGTTTTAATTCTATTTGGTCTTATTGGTCTATTTTATCTTCTTATCTTATTTATCTGGTACATTCGTTTAATTATCTTTATTTTATTTTTAATTTATTAAAGGATTCTTATTATTACTGTTTGCTTTTGTACTAATCATTGTTTATACATATTGTTCAGTTTTTTTAAGTATGTTTTATTGCTATTATTTATTTTTAAATATTTATTTTAAAACGTGTTATATGTTAGGTGTATAAAAATCCTAGTAACTTTCTCGAACTGTGAAAATTCACTAGGGAGTTGATTAATAAATAAATAAATAAATAATGCAAATCTACCAACAAATATAGACATATTATTTATGTAGACATGTGAAACAATGTGGATATACGTGTGCGTGAATGAGTGTATATTTGCATACTATACACATATAAATACATACTTATATTTATATTCTTATACTTTTATTAGTATTTGTTCAATACAAAACAAGAATATTACGACACTAAAGAGGATACCCTAGGACTAGTTAAGTGGCCAACATCCAAAAAAAAAATAATTGAAAGTTTTAAGGATTTATCAATATATGTAATGTAGGTAGGTACCTACATATATGAAAATTGCTTCAAAACGATGCGGAGTACCTTTTACAACATTACCATTGCCAGATTCAAAAAATAATTTTTAAACGAACTGAGCGATTATGTCGATATATTTAATGACAGCTTTAAAAGCATCAGGCAGAAGATCGCTTCCGTAAGTACTTACCCTACAAATTGCACCGCAAATGGAGCGATCTCTCTTGCATCTATTAAAAAAAGGAATAAGATGAGATAAATTGTGAATTATATAAAAAGTTATCGCCTAGGACAGGTGTCGGCAGTTTGTCAAGTGAGAAGAGTCAAATTGTCATGGAAGCAAAATAATCAAGGTACCAGAGAGCCGCATATACATATATTATATATATATAATAGATAGATATATATATATATATATATATATCTATGATAGGTTAAATCGAAGGCTTTCACGGGTACAATATGTGTTCGTTCTAACTACTTTGGGGTACCCCGCGTCAAATTCTGGTCGTCAGGACCAGTCGTCTCCGGACCCAAACGGTTGTACGCTTTTTGGAAAGCAGCTCATCGACAAGACGCCCTGAAATGACAGTGAGATCGTTCGAACAATCGGCAGTAGATATATATAATATATATACTATATATATATATATAAATATACATATGTATATGGACACAGGTGTTTAGGGAATATAAGTTTACGATTTTTTATTTGAAAATTTAATCAGAACGGCATCGCTTTTGATGGTTTTACTATATCTGGCTACTTATTTTAATTTAATATGTGATGAAGAATGTTCTTAGGTTTTCACGGCCACTAAAAATCTTCTGGTTTGGGTCTTCTGGGGTATTATGCCGTGTTATTACGACCTTTCACAGAATTTAAATTTTAAAATGTAATAACTTTTTAAATATTTGCAACCAATTCGATTTCATTTTTGTAATCAGGACACTCAACCATACCGGTATATTTTCAAGTTATCCATAAATATGCGTCACAATTGTCAAAATCCATGAGGAAATTTCAAGTATAATTTTTTAATACTTACCTGGCAATAAATTTGATTTTTTTTGTAGAATTAATTAATTTATTTTTGATACATATTACATACATACATATGTCAAACTGCACAGCAGTTTTACGGCATTTAATTTTTGACATCAGGGCACTCAACTACACCAGGATAGTTTTTTTGGGAAAATCTGAGTGGCACCATGTACTAAAGTTTAGCTCAATCAGAAAATTTTGTGTTCAAATTTCCTTATAGAAAAATATGGATTCGGAAAAATTTGACAAGAGTTAAATTTTTCCTATCAATAAATAAACATTCGCGTATTTTTTGATCGAACCTCATTTTTAAAAATTACGAAATTAATTATCTCCGGGTTATGTAGAGCAACATCCACCACGGTAAAAATAAAAATGCAGTAGCCCTTTTTGAATTGAAAAAGGAAAGGAATTTTCTCCATCCCCGAGTTCGCCCCTGGCTCGCGAGGTGTCCTTTATTTTGTAAAGTTGTTCAGCTCGCCGTCAGGAGGCAGCCCAGGGGAGGTGCTGATGAATGTGAGAGGAACCAGCTCATGGCAGATACCTCGGGGGAATCCATAAATTTAAAGCCGTACCAAACTTTTCTTCCTCTTCGAACATTACTTCGATTTCGTAATTTAGTTTTAACTTTGAACACCACCACCGGTAAGGCCGGGCCACACCGGGTGATGCGTGTAACTGTAGCGCTGAGACGGACCCTAATGACACGAAAAAAATAATTAGAATATACCGAGGTCAAGTGGTTCTGGTCAAAAAGATAAATGCAATACCGCAATTAGCTTAAGCTCTCTTGATAAACCTTGTTTTAAAATTTGATACATGTATCAGATATGTAAACCATACCGCCCTTGCATATAATATTGACTTCCCCTACGTAAACTCTTACATCTAAAAAAAAGCATTTTTAACATTTTTGTACCAGTATACAGAAAATGCTCTTCTTCGAAATACAAAATTAAAAAAAAAAACTATGTAAAACCAAACTTTAAAATCGCTTTTTATAGACGTCTTTGTTTACGTAAGGGCCGTCGATATGTTTTTCTGGTTAGAAAAAAGCATTAAAAAATTCAACTTGGTTAATAAAATTGAAATCTTCTTTTGAATAATATAATTGTTAAAATTTAAGTTTAGATATTAATTTTAATAACTTCATTTGTGAAGGTCATATCTTCGTTTTTAGCAGATACACATTGTACCGTTATTTGAGGTTGGTATGTGATTGTATCGATGATTGGTAACTAAGATATAACTGTTGTCTAGTACCGATAGTTAGAGTAGCTTGTTGGTCTTGTGGTTTGGACACTCGCCTCGTGATCCAAAGGTCGCGGGTCCGAACCTCACTCCAGACTAGCAAGTTAATCCTATTTTCATAGCACAAGCGTTTAGCTTAGTTTGAAAATAGTAAGAATATTGATGTGACACGTATTCCGTGTTCGCATCTCTATTTAAAAAAAAAAAAATACAAAACAATTGAGACGTTATGTTACTCTCGAAACTCGAGTAGAATAATAATTAAACTCAAGCACAGTAAACACAGTTTTATAAACAACCATTTGAATGATCATCGTACATAATCTCTACAAAGTTAACGCCGATTATATCAATTATGTAATAAATCTATAATACAAACATATAAAGAGGTAGAGTTTGTAAGTTTGGATGTAGAATATAATATCCAAAACTACTCATCCAATTTTAAAATTTTCAAAGAGGCTATATAAAATAAAATAAGAGGGCTTTTAAAATAAATAAAATAAAAATAAAAAAAATAAAAATTAAAACAAAAGGCTGTTAAAATAAAAGGGCTTTTCGTAGTGACCTATTTTACAATTAAGTCGACGTAAAATTGGCTGAGCGATGCAGCCTTAACGATAAGAGATATTTAAATATTTTCTATAGAGAAGTTGTATAACTCAAAAAGTTCTATAAAGAAGTCCGCGACCACATATATCTATATGTTACAAATTGATAAAATATGACTAAAAGTTACTAAAAATCTAAGCTAATATAATTATATTTTTGTTTATATGTATAAGAAAAAAGGTAACTAATATTACTTTTCCATAACAAAGAGGCCACATCAGGTATGGAGAATAATTAATGGAGCGAAATACTGCACAAGGACATCCAGAAATGAGAAAATTTCATAGATGTATTGTAACCTCACTGGGAATTGAACCCGAAACATCCAGTATCAAAAGCCAGTTTCATATCCAATGGATCACGAAGGTATTGTTTACTTGAACTAATAACTTGACTAACTTATTTTTTTAAAAACTGGAATCATTCACCCCTCTGTCTTCTGCTGCCACAAATGTTTGACCCCTACTTTAAATTCAGCATATTGAATATTACGAGTATACTGACATATATTTTTATTCTTGTACCATCATAATTCAATACAGAATGCTAATAGAAATGTAAATATTTCAATATATAATAAAATGAATAAAAAAAGATCGTAAGTTATTCTGTTGAATTTCCTTTGGCAAATATTTCCCTTGGAAAATTAATAGGCAATTAAGATTAGGTTAGGCCGTTTGACCTTTTTTGTTTAATTTCCGATAGAATGAAAATAACTCGTTGCTTACGTGATGTGAACCACCCTGTAGATTTGTAAGGGGTGGAGAATAAGGGTAAACGAATGCAAATTACTCTTTCAAGATATTGTTATATCTTTGATGTTTATATAGGAAAGGCTTTATAACGAAAATGTCTTAATAATTTGAAATAAATTAAATTGCTTCCTACATCTGCAGCCCTCCAAGGCTCAACCCTTGTCTAGATTTTTTTATTAAAGGATATGCTTTGAGAAATTCGTACTCGGACACTTTTGTGTTTTTCATTTAAAAAAAACATGATTGTTATTGGGTACCTACCTACTCTGCTTTGCATTTTAAAATTTAATCGGAAAATTTGGAAACAAACCTTTAATTGTGAAAGTAAAATTTGGAAACGTTGAATAAAATATATATACTTGGAGTTGAATCTCTGAGTGGACTGAAAGTTTAATATGTGTTTGTTTGGCGCAACCGATAGGTTAAGAAAAAGGTTAGTTAGGATTTGAATAAGGATCTGGCCTACCTGAATATTCTCGAGGTGACCATCATTGACCCTTGAAGGAATGGAGTTTCGGTCACTTCTTCGGCGGCTTATTTATTCTTTTCATCAGTACCCACGGCGTTAAAGAGACCGCTTGTGGTCAATTCGTATCTGGAGCGTCACTTTTTGTATCAACGCGCCATCTTTTCTCCTCGTAATGGCCGCCGATACGGCCGCTTACTGCTTTACCGACTCGTCATAAACGGCTTGAATCCTTGAGAGACGCTACGAGTACTTACTCGCCAGAGTGTTTTGGATAAATATAATGCCAGAACGAACAGGGTAAGGATAATTAGATGAATGAAGGATATAAGTTGCGCCAACACTTACTGTATATTGTACAACCAGTAGAGCGTGTGGTGGATATTGTTGAGAATTGTGTAACAAATACGAAAATATAGACATAATACACATTGCTGGTGATGGTCGAGTGGTTACGTTGCGACGCAACACTTTATTGAATACTAGCCGTAAACCCGTGAAAAATCACGGCCATAATAATAATTAATAACGACCCTTGCGTGCGATAAACGTGTCACACACGAGCGCCAGGGCCTCATTAGCGGCTAACCATCGTCAGTGCTGTTGTTGTAATTTCAGCCTAATTCCAGTGAGTTACGGACAGACAGACGGAGATTCGAAATAAGTATGGTTATGTTACTAATGGACGTGTCTTCAAATCCTACGCTCGTCACTTTTTTATAATTTCTTTTTTACTAATTTATTATTTTTTTATTTACATAATATATAGTAGCCGAATACCCGTGAAAATTCACGGGAAATAATAATTTCAAGATTTTGAAACTAAAAATTCATAAATAGAAAACCATTTAGCATTTTTAATTGATTTATTCGCTTAAACCTACAACTGAATATAATAAAATAATAATATAAAAATGTCAAGATCATTTAATTACATGTTACAGACCGACGGACAGACAAGGAACTTATTGTATTTAGAAAGATTTTTATTGTCTGCTTTCTACTTGACAATTTTTATCTCTCTGATAAAAAAACAATTGCAAATGGTACAACGAATGTAGAACTGTAATGTTGTAATCGGATATTACTTTGTAAGTTATTCATATTCCCATTCACCACATTATCTGTATCTTTTCCTTCCCCCCCAAATTATTTAACCCCCCCCCCAATCACCACCCTCTTAAATACCTGACTCTAATTTTAATTAAAGAGACACATATCGAGACATTGACAATACAAATTTTTAATTAAAAAATGATTGTCGACTCTCCAATTAAGACTGTCTGCAGCATGCTCAGTGCAACGGTGGTTTCGAAACCAGTCGGAGTTACCAAAAATTTAATGGTTTAAGCCAACTGAATTGGTATGTAATTTTAAAGATTTATAAGATTAACGTATTTATTTATCCTTGTATTCAATTTTCATTTTAAACCATGCCGTAAATAATTCGAAATCAATTTTTTTTCGCTCATTGCACCTTTAACATTTTCGAAGCAAGATTCTTCTACATTTTGATATGGACAATTTTATATGTGAATTGAAATGCTATAACATTTATTTAAATGGTAATTGTAATTAAAAATCTAAATTGAACATGCTAAGCTCGCACTTTACCAACTTAACGGGTTGTAACCACCTTGACATTTTTATCATCGTTTTTTTTGTTTAATCTTAAAGCTATAAATTACCTACATATATAAAATTACAAAAATTGGCTTGGGTTATAGCAATTTTAAACTAGCGCAGTAGGTGAATTTTTAAACCAAGTTCATAATTATTTTACGTTTTTCTCTAAACTCTCTGTTTCAGACTGATGGAGAAAATATACCATAAACTATGAGGCTGATTTTGTTCAAATGTTAGACACAATAATAATAACATTATCTAAGTTGATATTATATATTTTCGAATGCGATTTTTTTCAGGAAAAAAATTTAAATAATTTTTAAACTGATCTCATTTGCACAAAAAATCTATTTTTTTCCTAATAACTACATTATGCACATAGAGATTGCATCGTTTAACAAGAAGATAATTACATTTTTTATTTCACTCACCCTAGCGTGACAGCTACGTCATTTTGAAATTTTCAAAATAATTTGTTGGTGAATAATATCAAGCAATGCTTACCTTAAACATTGATAATAAAATGATTGCCGTATGTGCGTAATTACGTCAAAAATAATTAAATTTGAATGAATTTTTTTATGTCTTAAAGTCGTGTTTTATCCATTACCCATTAATAACTACGGTTTCAAATTTTCTTACGAGTATATAATGAAGATTTTTTTTAGTTATGTTGATGGTAAGTAAAAAGGGGTCCACAACCATCATAAATCATAATATTTCGGGATGGCTATCGAAATAATAACACGGTGTATATTGTGTTTAACAGCCGTACACCTCTATTTCGAATTTGGAATCCTCTCCGCTTAAAATGTTTTCCTTTGCAATACCCGCATTGCATTGTTTGAATTTCCCTGGCATAACTTAAAATAGGAAATTTGTAATGCTGTAAAAGCAGCAATTCCCGATATTGGAATTCAACAACATTCCCCTCCATAGAAGCCTGAGGCTGTTCCGGGAGATGGCGCTGGGGGGAGGGGGTTGTAGGCTGTAGGTTGTAGGCTGTTGGGCACTGTAGGCCCAGTATTTTATAATCAGGGATAACATTTATACCATCAATAATGCGATTCAAAATATTTCTTATAATGTCAATCCCTCTTGCTCTCAGGGTAGGATGATTGTTGTCTTTGGTGATTTTTATCCCACCACAAAAATACAAGATTTTTTATGTACACATATTATTTCACTCATCTTACAAGGAAGACGCTGTACCGAGATGAGCAGCTTTCAATATAGTGAGAACAAAATGATGTAAATATAAAACAAAATACGACATGTATAATTATAAAATTAATCAATTAATTGAGTGTCAAACATAATAATATCGTTGTGTGTCTGTCTTTCCGTAACTTCCTGTAATATTCGTAATTTCGTTCAAATTCACTACTAAAAATTTAGAAATTACACGGCTGGAAGTAGGCCGCGAACCTCGGACGCGCAAATGCCTGCGCGGCACCTTAGCGACAGTGCTACCACTGCCTCTTCGTGGACA
The DNA here is from genome assembly GCA_016648135.1 of Agrypnia vestita. Classification (NCBI taxonomy): domain Eukaryota; kingdom Metazoa; phylum Arthropoda; class Insecta; order Trichoptera; family Phryganeidae; genus Agrypnia; species Agrypnia vestita. The sequence continues at coordinate 19,831 of JADDOH010007701.1, forward strand.
GTCAAAAATATAGTATATATACTAGGGCTTAACAAAGACGCGAATTATTCATGTTCAATGATTTTTTACGGGTGTACGTTTAGTATAAATATAAAATATGGATATTAAAAACAGTAGATACCTAATATTTATAAAAACACCACTGAAAGTAAAAAAAAATATATGTAAAGAATCATATATGTGTTCGGTTATATTTAATAATGAAAAAAAAAATTAACGAGCAATAAATTAATTATGACCTGTTCACTGTGTGCAGTTAAGTATTTGTGCAAATGTAGGTGACAATAATGTCTTCAAGAATAATTTTGTGTCAGAAAGAAATTGACAGAGAAGAAAGGTAAATTGATAGCCATCACCTGTGAGACAACAATACAAAAGACACGCAAATAACGGATAAAAAACTAGAAATAAAAATATGTTTTTTAATGGAGACTGGACCAAATAGCACGTAATTTCAAACCTATTTAACAAATCACCTAATTGACTAAAAAATTAAAACAAATATGGAAAAACTATTAAATATAATAGTCACGGAATCGTGGCGCTGGAGGACAGTCAAACACTTGAATTAATTAAGGTTTTTTAATATTACTCGACTTGAATTTGATCGGAGCACTGTTCCTAAATTCACACAAATTTTCACTCGATATTATTTCACAAATACGTAGGCACTTTTCTATTTATTGTCACTGGTCGCACTGGTTGCTCCTTGTCTCTGGTTTGACTTTCTATGGTCTCGTCTCGCTCGAATAACCTATAGGTCAAAACAACTGTGCATTCAGTACGATGCCGATACGTATTTATAAATACCCAATGTTCTAGTTCTTATGTCTCTAAAAATATATATGCATATTAATATTATTAAATATTAAAAAATAACAATATTTCAATCAATATAGCGGAAATACTGACACTTTTTACAATTATTTTTGTAATATTATTTCATTTTTCAAATTAGTTTTTTTTTACTTCTTTATGATGTAAAAGCCTTAATCAGGCCATTAAATATTCGCACCGGTATGAACATGCCACTAACTTTGTGAGAACACACAAAATTTTTGAATGAATTATTGTTGCATTATTTCCGTCTTGTTCTTTGCTAGCTCGACGTGTGAGTTAGTATTTATCGTTGTTGAGAGGAACAGTTATTATCTTTGTTGAGATTGTAATCAGCTCCCAATGGACCACTTTGATTCGAAAGATACTTGATGAAGTCTTATGTGGAACGGTTGCTATTATTTCAAGCTTGAATGCGACTTTACGCGTATTTGTCTGCGTATATGTATTATACTAAATTTAGTATGTACAGCGTACGTAGACTGCGGAGTACATCGTCTTGACGGAATTGTAAGAACAATCGGAACTGTTAAGCCCATGCTATTATTGCGTGTTGAAATTACTCTCGTGTGCATAACATTGAATTACAATGTGTAACCCGTGTCCAAACGTCACAGGAAGAACAAGCGAAGACCAAGACTGCTTCACAACGGGATCTTCAGTTCTTCCGAGGGAGATATACACAAGAAAAATGATTTGCAAGGTAAGTCAAGGTCTCTAATTTTTCATGGATATGAACCTACCAGCTGTTTGATTTCCTCGAATAATTTATGTTCTCATTACGTTTCAAATATTTTAAAATTCACCCATACCTACCGTATAAGAAATAAGTTGTTTGAATTTTTCGAAAAACCTATATTATCAAAACTATTGCAATAGTTAAAAATTCACCCATGCCTTAGAAACAAGCTGTTTGAATTTTTTGAATAACCCATACTCTCATAATGTTTTAATTATCTTCACATTTACCCATGCCCTATAAGAAATAAGCTATTTGAATTCTTCGCATAACCTATAATCCCATAACGTTTCAAATATCTTCACGTTCAACCATGCCCTATGAGAAACATGTAACTTTGATTGCCCAAGGATTTCCAACCTGACGTCTTGTGCTCTCGATTTTTTCCTGTGTATAAGAGTTGCAAGGCCGGAAAACCCGCTGCTTGCTAGATTTGAAGATAAAGCGAATGATGACTCACCCCTTACCTAGGACTGGTTTATGAGCAAATGACCGCATATCAAGTTTTCACATATGTTACTAGAAGACAGTTTCTAATTTTTTGCGATTTTCAGTCTTCAGTGGAAATACAAATATTAACTGAAATTATTTGACTAAAAATTACTTAATATACAGAATAATATTCTGGCATTCGCTTTCCATTAGGTCCATATAACATCGTCGTTTACGGTCTCTGAAACTATTCCTAGCTTTTCTAAAGACCTCCGCATAAAATCAATACTATTGTTCAATATTTCAGTGTTTTCAAGATGATGATGTTTTCTTGTATTCTACCATGATGATTAAATATTGTCAAAGATACTTTATATTGGTTCATTTAAAGCAGAAAAATGTTAAATTGATATAAAAATGTATTAACTGAGATGTTTACAAGGTATAATTGTAATTATGTGATGTTTGATTGTTTGATTTATGACTGTGACTCATCTATAAATTATAAACCAAATTAAATTTGATTGAACGCCTCTCGATATCTTAAACGTTTATTGATATCATTATGATCATATTTATATCCTCACATTATTAATATTATTGATCAATAAATTGTAGACGTTTTATCTATTCTATCATAATAATTTTTTCTTTTACAATAATACTGATGTTAATAATGATGTGACATTAGTTAACTGCAGGATAATACCAGTTTGAAATTAACGTACAATCAAGGCAACATTGAAGCATGACTTTCACATAGCAGTGTTTAAAAAAATCTAAATAAAACATTTATATCGTAATATTCGTATGACAATTATTATCATCATATTATTCATATTTAAGTATAACATGGTTTCTGCCCGATAAATATTAAATTATTTTTTCCAAAATATAAGTTTATAACGTAAAAACAATTTTTATTGTTAATTTTTTTATAGAAACGATAATAAAAAATAGAAAAAAATGAGGTAATTATTAAGTTGTCATTTAATAATTTTCATAATATAAACGAAGTCTATTACATATATAACATGCAATGTTCCAGTAAGCGAGTACAGTAAAACCTCGATATAACGGACTAATTGGGGAGACGGGGTGTCCGTTAAAGCCGAAAGTCCGTTATATAAAAATAGGTTTAAAATAAATCAAAAAATTTATTTTTTGAAAATATTTACACTGTATTTAGGTATAAATAAAAAATACAAAACACAAACAAAATTCTATTTAATTGTCTTCAGACATTCGTCGTGAAGTAACGTTGCTGTTTGATATCGACGCGCTTGCGCGGTAATCCTGCTTTGAAAAAGGAATCAAGTTTTGTTTGCCCTTTTGAAGTTTGCTGTTTTTGCTATTCACATACTCGAGACGCAGACATTCCAGACTCCAACTTTTGTATAATTTCTAGTTTTTGGTTGATCATTAGATTGATTCTTTACCGTTTGTCCATATTTAAAGGGTCGGGTTGCGAAAATTTTAATTTATTTACTGGAGTACACTAAATGCGTTCATTCAAGTCAAACTGCTGTAGAGTTGCGTGAATCCCCGGCCAGCGTGGCAAACACCCATAGAAACCCACGCGTTATTATATCAGGGAATCCCCTAATGTACTATCGCTCCAGCTAGTTGTAGTTTACGAGCGGGACGGCATTACGTCTCAAATTCTAGTGCTAGACGTATGACGTTATTATCATGACCGCTAAAAATTGTTTACATGCGGCAACTCTTGAATTTTAGCATGTATAATATTAACAAGAAGTTTTGAACTTTTTTACATTTGACCGGATTTTTTGTCCGTTATATCCGAAGTCCGTTAAATAGAGGTCCGTTATATCGAGGTTTTACTGTATTGCAAATTTGGCATAGCATAATCAATAATAACTCTCATCTTATGTTTATGGATGCGTCTTAGATTACACTGGGTGGATTTGGAGGCGTTCAATTGTTTTAAAGAAAACGCTTGCCGAATTTAAATTACGTAAATTGGCTCGTTTCACTGCATTGATTGGACTAAATATTGCGCTTGTGAGTCACGTGTCTCTTTCTACAGATCCTGCAACCGTATTCTTGGTTCCGCGTTAGCCAATCAGATGGTTAAAGTGAGCAGTCCAAACGCCGCTTACGTTGGACATCGCGCTCGGACTTTTCAGGTTAACTGCCTGCCTCGCCAGCGCGGGACAGGAATAAGAATGCCGGTCTCGTGTTTTGTCTACAATGTGCGCCACCCTTTATTTGTGGTACAATTACTTGACTTCTTCGCAAATTGTAGGCCGGCTAAGAAAATTAAAGACAATGGTTTTTCAACTAATGTAAAAATATTTATTCGTTACAACCCGTTTGCGCAAGTAGAACATTAGGTATATTTTTTCCTCATAAAATAATATTTTTGGAAGTTAACGATTTAAGGTTTATCAGGGGTGTTTTTTATAGAGGAATAAAACCTTAAAATGAAATAAAAATCGAGGCAGTGGCCATTGGAAAAATAATTTTATTAGTGTTTAAATACAATGTGTTTTTAGAGGTTTATTTTTCGAATTGGCAGCACTTTTTTTAGCTACAGCCAATTTGACAGGTGATGTCGGTTTGGTTTGCCATATCACGATGAATAGACTTACGCCAGAACAACGCTTCCAAATTTGCAAATTTATTTTGAAAATCGGTGTATCGTAATCATATTTAAACATCCATACAATTCGTATTAAATATCCGTTTTATTTCAATACCTAAATATTTTTAAAGTTAAGAAATTGAGCGTTTATTTTAATAAGCAGAAAAAAACGGTAAGAATGTGAACGAATAAATGGGATGCGAAATTTGTTATACTTCAATTTATAATATTAGCATCGTTAATTGATTGAATAATATAAAAAAAAAATCTTTGAAATGAATGCCTACGTTAGTAATATTGATATTAAATATATTCTATGCATTCTGATTACCCTTATCAAAAATACTGCATTTACTACACAATATTGTAACGAGATGCTAAAAGAATTTCGCACTCTTGTCACTTGTCACTACAACGCTATAGAAAAATCGAGAACGGCCTACGATGATCTACAATCTTCGGGAGTCATCTGAAACATTCGAGAAATACTTAGAAAAGCCATGAAAATCTTCACCTAAACATTATGATAATCCAGAAAGTATGAGAGTATCAGTTTCAGATATAAATAGAAGCGCCGGCCGCGGTGAGGGAGTTGTTGTTGTAGTCGCGTTGATAGTTCGTTACCGTGCGAAATCACCGCGAAATTGTGAAGCGAATAATCTTGCGAAGTTCTTTCCTGAAAAGGCAAAATAAACCGGAGCGATTACTGCGAGCGAAATATAAGCGAGTGATATATTGCGAAACAGTGTAATTTAAAGGGTAAGGTTAATTTAGTAGTGTTAAGTGACGTGGTACATTATTTAATTAATTTGTAATTAATAAATCGCATTTTTGGCTGTACACATTAGTCGAAAACTTTTCTGTTGAGTGACCAAGGATCTAGCAAGTCACCGAACGATAGATTGTTTACTACTTGTAAATACATTTTTTTTATACAGTTAATATAAATAAATTTTACACTTTGTTACAATTTTACTCACAAAAAATCTAAGTAATCATTTTGACAAACGCTAAAATAAATAAAGATTTTTCTACAAGCTAATTAGTTTTGCTATCCGACGTCGCCGGATATTTTAATTCATATATGTATTTTTTATTATTCTAGTATATTTAAATGAAAAATACTGAAAAATATTAATTTTTACAGGAAAGTAGATAAAAACCGAAACCTACCAAGTGATAACTTTTTTTTTTCATTGCGAGTTATCAAAACAAATGAATTTTTCCATGAGTTTTTTTAAAACTCAATTTTTCGAAATATTTTTCTTATTCGGTAATTTGTTTGACAGTTTAATTTAAATTAGAATGCACCGTAGCTTATGATTGAAATGACTTTGCAAAGCTGAAAAAAAGATAAAAATATTAAAAAATAAAGGAATTTTAGATAGAATAATCTATTAAAATATCACGACCGCAGAAAGCATTAAGAATGTTCTTAGGTTTTCACGGCCACTCAGAATCTTCAAGTTTGTGTTTACTGAGGTATTATGCCGTGTTGTTACGAC
>JADDOH010007702.1:0-95781 GCA_016648135.1 Agrypnia vestita
GAGATTAACGCAATGCAAAGCAACGAGCGAGAGCAAGACGAAACGTCTCCGTTTATTTCTCTCTCATCTCTCGCTGTCGACTTGTAGATGCCATAGACGTCATAGACGGCTCGACGGGTAATTTAATTTCAAACTCTAAAGTACACTACCATAGAGTGCAGATCTGTGTACACGAACTATGACTAGAGATTTGAAATTTGAATACATGCGTAGGGCGAGATAGGCTTAATAAGCTATTGTCTATTATTTTTTTACTTGATTTTTTGTGATGTCACGTGCGACGATTCGGTGAATTCCCAATTTTACGCTGTATAAAATAAAACAATTCTGTTTAATTATTTTATTTTTTATTGAACTAATATTTTACTGCTTACACCTGATATTGTTGTGTACACCTACTTCTTTCTTTATTATATATAGAAAGAAGTATATAAAAAAATATGTAAAAGCCTATAATGTGCGTAAACAAATAAATAATAAAATATTTCTTTTTACATATAAGCACAAGTAGCGGTTTTACTTTCCCCGAAACTATATTCCTTCGAACTTCTTTAAATTTTAAAAATTAACGTCATAAAAATAGCCAACGGTTGAGCCGTCGAGAAGCGTCGCGTTGAACCGTAGACAGTTGACCATCGTCCCGATGTTTACATAGAACGTCCGCGACGTCCGCGTAACGAAGTTGACGCGTCAACTAGTTGACGAATTCAACTAGTTGATCGTCTCGTCGATGGATGGACGTGGACGGTCTCGTTTCGTCGACGGTAAATACGTCGACGACCCATCCCTAGTATATACTTTGATTAAATAAATATATTATAATAAAAAAAAATTGGCTTTATGTTCCTCCCATACTAAACGCCAATTTCATATGTAAGGACCTAATATAATCATAAGTTGTAAATTAACGACGACAGAATTCAGCGCAAGCGATACTCGCCGATGTAGCTGTCATGCAGGACCACAACGTACCGCATCCGGTGGGGCCCAGCAGCAGGATGTTGCTCTTCTCCAGGCGCAAGTCGTGGCTGGCACGGTCCAGGATGTCGGAGCCGGCAGGCGCGTGCGCAGGGCCCGGAGGCGGCGGGGGAGGAGGGGGGCCCGCACCCAGGCTGCTACCGCCGCCCACGCTCGCGTGTCCTATACCTGTGATGTGCAGCAAATCTACAATAGAAAAGTTTAGAATGAATTAATAATGTCCAATCAAATTTAACATTAATTGTCATCTAAAAAAAATTACAAATAATTTTAAAAGTTTCATCTTAAAAAAATTTGATCACATCAATTGGCGATAGATAGCATTTATGTTTTATCTCTACTTTATAATTTCCTTTTCAAACCTTACTCACAACCAGTACCTGAAATCTACATTTAACTTTCTATCTAATCACGGCCTTCTACTCCGTTTAACTAATGGCACTATCCGTCCCCATTCATAATACTGAATTCTTCAGCTCCTCATTACAAGTGCAGTCGCTTAGGCTGTGGAATCAACTGTGAACAGATATCAAATCATCATGGACCATAACTATCTTCAAAAGCACATCAAAACAAATTTTAGCTTTCGTTAAATCTAGTTTAACCTTTCTTGTTCCAGTAGATCTTCTACTCATCTCATTATCGTGAAGCTTTTGTCATTGTAACATTGTATACTGGAAATCTATTTCAATTGTTACACCAAATCGTTTAGTTGGTTAAAAGAAATTGACAAATGGCAACAAAAATGAATAATAACAATACAATAAGTGAATAAATAAAATAAATAAGAGTATTTCTAAACTTTTTAAAAATGTTTTTCAAATATTTAAAATTCATTCACTCAAATAAAATGATTAAAACCTTTGCAGAAATTCGAACAAGGATATTTTTGAAACCATTTTATTTGACTTGAATTTTTATTATTTGATATATAACTTACATTAATGATAGTCGGACGTTTTATAGAAAATAAGTCAGAAATACTTAAAAAATAAATCGAAACTTTGAAGTCGCTTATCTCCATTACTATTGATTTATTTATTAATTTATTTACAGGAAACTAACAGTAAAAATAGAAATCAGGTTACACATGAATATTAAATAGTATAGAGATCATCTTACAACTCTCCACAGAATTAACATGTTTTGTATTGAAATATAGCAATAATAATTTAACAATATATTAAAAAATAAATTTTTAAAAAAAGATATAAGTTAAGAACAAACCATGAGAGTCAAAGAATTAAAGGTAAAATGAGTTTTCAAGTTTGTGTTTACTGGGGTATTATGCCGTGTTGTTACGACCTTTCGGGCTGACGTTTCGGATCCCATTGCAGAGTCCATCATCAGGGCTGATGTATCAGCCCTGATGATGGACCCTGCAATGGGATCCGAAACGTCGGCCCGAAAGGTCGTAACAACACGGCATAATACCCCAGTAAACACAAACTTGAAGATTCTGAGTGGCCGTGAAAACCTAAGAACATTCGTAAAAGGAGTTGATGTAGGTCATTGTTGCATTGACCAACATCTTCAACTCATAATTTAAGCAGTAATCTAGCTGTAAAGTATTGTGGACTTGCTCTGTTACACCCCATTTATAATATAAAATAAATGTAAAAGTGACTACCTCTATGAGTGAAGGACTGGTGCTGCTCCGTGTGCTGTGGCTGGACTGGAACCGCAGGAGGGGGGATGTTGTTGTATATCCTCTTGTAGTGGTTGTATACCGCCACAGAGAGAACCTTCTTGGCGTGCTCCTGCCCTACCACGTGCTTGTTCAGGTACTCGAATATCTTTTTCGGGGGAGGCGGGGGCTTTCTGCAATAAGGAAAAATAAATCGTAAAGAAATTCAAGTAAAAATTCAATATTAACATCTCAACATCTAAAAAAGTAACCCATAAAAACCAAGTTTTTATTATACTCCCTTTCTTTGTAAAATATAATAACAATTAAAAATGAATTAAAACATATAACAACATAATACTAAACTTACAGTAATTTAATATATTTCTAAAATGTCAGATGTTTTGAGCTTTGATAAGACACTTCATGCTTTGTGTAGTGAAGTACCTATTATGTATACCGATGGAGTAATTCAAATTTAGAAAATATTCCACGACGTTATCGGGCCGCCGTTGCTAGTAATCAAACTTTTGTAATGATTCCAATTTGAAAAAAACTATTAAAAATTTGAAAAATCCAAAATCATACTATAATTATTATTATTTTTTAACGAAAATTTGATACATCTTCTTGATCGTCGCCACGAGTCTGCTTGCAAAGTTTCAGCTCGATTGGACCACGGGAAAAGGGTCAAAAATCGATCCAAAGTTTTTTCGACGGCAAGCTGGCAAGCAAGCAAGCAAGCAGACGCCACGAGTTAATATAAAGGAAGTAAAAATCGTACATGCTTTTGTAGCTTCACCTGATAAGACTCTGACCGACCATCTAGATCCACTCAAACACAAATTTTCCATCAAATTCAATCCCAGCTATCTCACCCTTCTTCCTCTTATTCCCATTTTTATTTTGATCAATTTTGCTTTTTGCCTTTTTCTAGTTTATTTGGTATTTCTATTTTACCCTTTTCTGGTTTGTTTGATATTTTTTTTATATTTTACTCTTAATATTTATTTTGTACAACTTCATCTTATGGTACTTTGTTTAATTTAATATTTTTCTTTATTTTGTTTTATGTATATTGTCATTTCTGTTTTGCTTTTGATTAGTTATTTCACATTCTATCTATGTAGTAACTTTTCTGCATTATTTTCTGCTTTTTATTTTGTGTCGTGGATCTACGTTATTAGTTTACCAACCCTCCATTATATCACGTCACTTTAAGCCATTGTACTGTTGAGATTCCACGCCCAATTTGTGCATATTGCTAGATGAGTGCTAATGCTAGATCACTGGGAACGTACAAGGAAAAGTCCATCCTCAAAAAGATGAACAGACTAAGTCCGAGACCTGCCCGGAGCCTTGAAACATGCCCCAAGAAGTATAAAGAGTGAAAGCAACAAGTTTATGCCGTAAAGGAAAAGAAGGAGCACATGCTCAATCATGAGCATATCGACAGGTACTATTGAATGTTTTGAGTGGACCAGGTACACTCAAGGCGACGTGTGTACAATATTCATTAATTCGATCGTCTTTAATAGGGCATAGTGCGTACAATTTTTCATGATTAAAATTTGAAGTATTATAACCGTATAAGTGTGTAAAAATTTGCTGGAAAACCAGATTACCTTATCAACAATTTATTCTTTATTTTTCCAAGAAACAAACAAATAATTTATGATGATACTACTTGTAAATAATTAAAATAAATTTTCCGGGAATTTATAAATGAAAATTATTATTAATTTACTGCAATTTGAAACAAAATATGTACATAATATGAAGTTTCGAACAAATCATTTTGGTAGCAGAACTCCTCTTTTCTAAATCATCTCTTATGTGTTAGTTTAGTTTAGTGTTACAATAAGCAATGTCAATATTTTTAATACTCTGTCTAGTAGTTAAGATATTCGCCTAGAGATCTAGTTAAGGGTTTGAACCTCATTCCAGGAGACCAGCTAGTTAGACCTACTTTCAAGCTAAACGTTTGCACTATGAAAATAGGACTAGACTAACTTGCCAGTTTCCTGGAATGGGGCTTGAACCACTGACATATGGGTCGCTAGCAAGAGTCGTAACAAACTAGGCCAGGCAGTTCTTACTTAGAAAATAATCAATAATCGCGTAACTCCAAGTACACAAAAGTCAAGGGATTACTGTGCACATTTTTTACATTATTTTTTTTAAAGAAAGAAAAAACTGACGTATGACAAAAAATTCATCTGTCAAATTTATTTTTGGCAGTCTTGGGTTCATGCTAAGACATGAAAAATATTTGTCTTTGTTATTTTTATAATGACATATGTGGGGTATAAAAGCAAAGGCAGCAATATCAAAAAAAAATTAATGCAGTCATCGAGGATTATTAATTTAGAATGTAGTGAAGACGAGATTTTATAGAAGTATATTCTATACATGTATAGGATACAAGATTTAGGAAGGGATAGATACATAAAATTTAGAATTCAGTACATTTTAAATTAATAATTCTACTAATAAATTCGGAGAAGCAAATTTTCTGGCTTTACAACAGAATCACAGGACACTCCCTTAGGCTCGGTTGCGCCAGCAAAAGAAATTTGGTTTGAGTAACATTGACCCGAGTAACTTTTTTAACCCTCAGCTGAGAGTAAACTCGATTTCGGGTTGCACAAACGCCTTTTTTACCACTGTCAAACCAATAATAAGGCTAATAGGGTGCCAAGCGGAACAAACCTCAAATACCGCATTTGTCTATGGAATTTGATTTATTTCAGTTTTTCACCACTGGCAATACGTACTTTTGCGGTTCAAAACCAGTTCAAACAAACCATTTTATTCTATGAAACAAACCATAAAAACGTCAAACCATCGCTAAAATAACGCAAATTAAAGATTCATTTTAATGTTTACAAATTTTAATACGAAAATGACAGCGACAAATTTCAAATGATAAGTACCTATATGGCAAATGACAAATGTCACATTTTCAAATCAGCTGTGAGAGGACGGCCATTTTTTTTTTACCAACGTTTTTACCTTTACCCACCTATCTTGGAGAGTAAAAAAAAGTTACTCACGTATGTACTTCGGCGAGTTAAATATTTTTACCATAGATGGCGCAACCTGTTTTAGTAAAAAAAGTTACTCGAGTAACTTTTTTTACCTTTACTTTAGATGGCGCAACCGGGCCTTAGTCGAGACACGAGACAAATCACGGAAAATCCAAATAATAAAGTAATAAAAATAACCTGAAAAAGCCATTTTTGGGATCACCATCTGCCTTGATGCTCTTCTTGGTGTCCACTTCGCTGAGCACCACGAAGAAGTGGTGACACTTGTCGCACTTTACAAAGCGCGTGGAACTGACGAAAGTCTCCACGTGTGTGCAGGGGTCTCCACACTTGGGACACGAGAGTGTGGAGGACTTCTTGCCGCCACCGTTGCCACTGTTTCCAGACGTCGTTGAACCACCAGAACTTGTCGCCGAGGAACCTGTGGGATGTGTAAATTATTAATTAATGAATTACTCATTTAAATTGTTTATTTGGGTTTACAATTTTTTAGAAGCTGAATCACTAATATGGGCTTACACTATTATTGATAAAATAACATTTATTTAATACTAGCTATAACACATCAAGAATGACATACTTTTAAATTTGAATTTCAGCTTTAATTAATTAATAGCTATTATGTCCTAGTGGTATATAAATGAAAACACATAATTCACCTATACAAAGTTCTTTGTATTATATTTAAATTATTTTATATAAAATGTTGAAAAATTTAATAGTTTTTTTTTAAGACAATATTCTTGGTCAATTTAGACATGTTCTCGAAAAATGTACCTTGATACAGAGTATTATAATGTAAAGAATTATATATTTTGGTGGCTGTGAAAACAGCACCATTCAGTGTAGCGCAGCACCTAGGCAGTGTTAGTGATGGACATTGTTACATAGAGAATTATGTTATTTAATAATTTATTTAATTATGTTATTTAATATTTAATTAACTGCAAGACAGAAAAGTATAATGTGTATGGTAAGCATCTGTGTTTTACAATTCCAGCGAGAGAAAACTCTCATTCTTTTATTTAAATTCTGTACAACCTGTGGAATTGACTTTTTGTCTTTCCAAGAATTCTTCATTTTTTGCATGAGGTCACTGGGCAACTTTCCCAACTGTGTATCAGACTACTATATAAATAAAGTTCACCACGAAGACTACACAAACAATAGATTTAAAACAAGGGGACAAATAAAAATACTAATTTTACGATCTACTTTGGCACACTTTGCACCTTGGTGTGAAATGGTTCAATACATTGTTGTCACGAAATAGGCTTCAGGAACATTACCAAACGTAAACTATTAAATAAAAAAAGATTAAATCTCTGAATCTTGACAGCATTTGAATGTGACATTTATATATTTGAAATGGTTTCCATGTGTACAGTAATAACCATTCATATAATAATAATCATTTTTATGAAATCATTTACAGGATGTGTTTTAATGGGATAATTTATACAAGGTGATACTCCTTCCATAAGCAAGAATGATTAACTCATTGCATGAAATGTAAAGCAAAGATAAAATTGTAAGGGGAATAAAGCAAAGGCAGTAATGTCCAACTGAGGTGTTGTGTTGTGTTGAGATAAATACAGAAAAACCTGTTGCTACTCGACAAAATTTTTCTGGAATCTATGAAACCTACATCATATTGGAAATAGGTTTTTAAAACAACTGCCACTTCAATTTTCCTTTTATGTGTGTGTGTAACTAAATATTTCACTTTTAAATATGGATATTGCTGTGTTTGCTACCAAATAGTGCATTTTGATGGTTTTGCTATTTACATAATTGGTATTGCAGTCTTTGCTATGATGTTTCAGTCTAAAATCGACATCAATTTCCACTTTAGTATTCTGTCACGTGACACATCCTTGTAAATAAATAATAAAATCTAAAATTCTCCTTTGCTTTTATACTACGAGGATATTACTGTCTTTCTTGGCATTCTAAATTAGTAATCCTCGGGGACTAGATTCAAAGATTTTTTTTAATTCTCTGAATATTGCTGCCTTTGCTTTTATACCCCTCATATTTATGTATGTATGAAATATCTACCCAAATAAATAAACATGTTATGAGACATTTCCATAATCAAATTATTAGTAATCGAATGATTTTCATGATTAGTAATCGATATACGAGACATTGGTAATATAATAGAGATGTGCGATTACGAGTCATTTCCATAATCTTTTGCTTCATCAACTTCCAAAAAATATTCTCAAATACATTGGGGGGGGGGTTTAAATTCAGTTTCCGACCAATTCATCACTCAGTCCAAAATTTTTAAAAACCATGGGAGGAGGGGTTGTTTCAATTTTCAGAGTCTTCTTCAATCAATCCCAAAATTTTCAGTTTCCACAGATTTTGTCGATCAGTCCCAAAATATTTCTATTCCATCTTGGGGGGGGGTTTCAGTTTCCAAAAATTTCTTCTTTTATCTACATCGACTTCGCAAGAATTTCATCACTAATCTGACTAAAAATTTGTTTTGAATACTACTATAAGTAAGTGGCAGATTGTGGTGTATAGCTGGCGATGCTTACGTGGCCGCACATAAAAATCAAGCCATTATAAAGGCTTTAACTAGATTGGACCACCTAGAACCAGCGTTTTTCTATTTTCACAAACTGTTTGGTAAGACAGTATGGCATTCTACCTCCTCCAGAGGAAGACACGTCATCCGGTGGCGGTGGTGGTGCAGGGGGCCCCTCGGAGGAACCCTTCCTGGCCATGGCGGAGCTGCCGAGCGCCCGGCCAGCTGCACCTCTCCTCGCCTCCAGCCCCCATGCCTGGCACGCCGTCATGACGCATCCTGGAATAACAAACAATGTATCAGCACACGGTATAAGTGACGAAACACTTTGGAAAAAAGGATTTTTCAGTTTATCAAGACCTAATTTTTACATGCATGTTGTATCGATGTACCAATGCTCCCTCCTCTCTCCTACACGTTTATAAATCATTTATAAAAATTAATTAATTAGGCATTTCTTTGTGTTAATGTATAAAATTAGGTTATACTGTAATACACCTCTCTTCTTCTTTTTATTATAAATTATGTTTTCTAGTTTTAAAAATAGATGTAACGAAGCGCTTGCCTCTGTCAAAATATTCTACTAGTAAAGGTATTTTATGAAACTAAACACTGTGGTTGGCACATCGTCATGCTCAAATGTAATTCCTTAGCATAAAAATATTGCAATAGGGTGGGTAAATTTATGTGGGCATCGGTGTCAATACTGAACATTTTAATTTTGATAATGTATCTTAAAAACGGCCTACACAATGATAATAATCATCAAAAACTTTTAAAAATCTATGTACTTGCACCCCCTGGCCGAAAACCTCCCTCATTAAAACCTTAACCCATCGCCGAAAAAATCATTGAGACTGCAAAATGAATCAGCAGCTTTCCACCTTTTTTCCAAGTGGCACATAAAGTGGCGTATATTTGTATGGTTTTCGAGACTCATTTTAATTTTATAACTCCATTAATGAATTTCATTACGACAAATGTCAACTAAACGACAAATTAAAAAAAAGAAACGTCGCAGAAAAAGTCGGATGATTATGCGCCAACCCAATACAAACTATTTTTATTTATGATTATTCATATTTTTCAATATTGTAAATTTGAGTTACTATAAAGAGGCTATATAATATAACGTAACGTCTTTACGAAACCAGTTTAACTCAAATAAAAAAATAATCAACTACTTCACCTTGTTGCTGCTTTTATATTTAAAAAAACGGGTTTTTCTGACCTCTTACAATGATGTTTCGGATCCTATTGCAAGGCCAAAAAGGCTACACATGCACGCTATAAATTATTAAAAATAGAAAAAATTTAATTAATCAATTAGAAAGATATACAGAATAATATACATATCGAAAATATATACAAATCGCGTTACAATTGAGGCTTTGTCATAAAATTACGAAAAATTGAGTCTACACTAATATTATAAAGAGGTAAAGTTTATAAGTTTGGATGTAGAAGGTAATCTCCAAAACTACTCATCCGATTTCAAAAATTCTTTCACCAATATTTAGAATGGACCTTCGGGGTGGACATAGGCTGTATATTATCTCGTTAAAATAAAAGGCCTCGGGAACTATCTCTAGTATAATTTCAATCAGGAGTAGATTTGTTTTATATGACGCTCTCCTGCAGCATATCGGAGATTTGCTTGCAATGTTAAATTGAAGTTAAGTTTTTCAATGATGGAATGTTTGGGATTTAAAAAAAATGAAAATTAGTTTTCTCATTTTGTTAACGCTATGCATGTAGAATATACGTTTTCAGGATACAATTAATTACAAAAGGCTGAAAGCATGTCTTTGTGAATAGTATCCGCGAGGCAAAAGCGAAGGCAAAAAGATCCAGAGGACGCATAAGGTCTCGAAGAATAGACAAAATTATCGGGGAGGTGGGAGAGGGTGTCAGTCATGGGAAGACCATCATTCAGAAATGGTTGAAAGCCATTGTTCGCAACCATGTGGCACGATTGTTCAAATTGCATTAAAATATAGACGGAAAGATAATCAATTCAAAATAACTTAGTTCAGTTCATTCATCTGTAATCGATACATTACATCTTTTAAAAATGATTAAATTTTTGTTACAATTTTTTTTTAGGGGAATTAACGGAATAAAAAAGTTAATAATTCAAAAATAATCATATAATATTATTTTGTACATAATTTGTAACCTAATAATTTACTCGAAAAGGACAGTTTTAGTTTTAGTATGTTTTTTTTAAATAAACCGGTTGGCTAAAATAATTTTGGTAACTGCTTACAGTTGCATACCCTTACCCCATTGCACACATTGGCCTATTTATTTATGATTCCTGAGAATATTATTGAAACATTCTGAAAAGCAATGGTCTCGAATATGAGTATGTAGATCTATTACTGTGTAATAATTTGGTACTGAATATACTAAAGTAAACAGCGGTTCCTAATATATAAATACAAGACGTAACAGAGCTAGTCCATTAATTCTAATTATTTAATTAGATAATTAGAATTAATGGAAATAATCCTAATTCCCACCTAAATCTGGGTCAATGTTGTAACATGTCCTAATATCGATTACAAAGTTATGGAGGTTAACGACTTTAAAAATTTGCATTTTTTTCTGATTATTTTTAACATATCTTGTGTAAAACTCCTTGAAATTATATATCTATTATTTCAAAACTTGATTATCTTATAGACTGGCTGTCCGCACCCGGCATTCAGATTTACTTATGATTCAAAATACGGTGTTAAGGAAATATACGAGGGGTGTGTCACCGTTTTGCGCAGGCCCAACCTAACCTAACCTAACCACGTATGCAAAATTTGAATCAGGCAGAGGTGGATAAGACATTTAAGGGAGGAGTGGGATAGGGTGACCAATTTTTCCCAGGGTCCTAGAGTGCAACTAAGCAATATTTGAATAGGTGGCTTTTAATATATACAGATTAATATTAGGTGCAGGCACATACGTTAATACATTGATATAAGCTGTAAGTAAATATGTTAAATAAGTCAATTTTGTATACATACAGTAGGGTGTTATATTTTACAACTTTCTAATTTTCGGATTTAATAGTACTCAAAAGTTGCACTTTCGTGTGTAAATAAAAACTTCATTTACAGTTTTCATAAAACAGGTACTTTTGGCTGACTGAATAAGCCTTGAAACAAAGAAATATGATAGATACACTTGCTTTATTTACACATTGCATTTGTAATTAAATGCAATTACTCTAATACTAAGATAGCCGGCACTAGAATTACATTTTGACAGTTTGACAGCGCTACTCGTTTTCTAACCTCCGTTTGGGCAATCTCTGTTGCTTGGTTTTTTAGAAAATAAACTTAAAATTTTCAGCAAATTATTATTTTATAACGAATATAAGTAATCTGATAAGGATATGAAAAGAAAAGAATAAAATTATTGGAAATTTTACGTTAAAAAATAAAAAATAAATTTGTCGTACATAGTGACATCTAACAATAATAAAAGGTTAGCTATTTAGGTTAGTCATTTAGTGAAAAGATTACAATTTTACAAACGGTTCACACGTTACGAACCAATAGGGTGATTTGTAGGCTTATCTCGGCATTATCATAAAAAATAATAAAAAATGATAATTAATATAGCACCATTTTCATAAAAAATTTTCTGATGGGCCGGGCACCATGTAAATACGAGATATAGGCTGTAACAGAGCAAGTCTTCAAAACTTTTTTTTTTTTACAGTAGTAGTACAGTACTTGACAGTAGATTTCCTGCCTTCATTACGAGTCGAAAATATTCAAGCAACAATGGCAGCAGTGATGGTTAAAGCCTTACAAAAAAATGTTTTTATTGGAAAAGAACGAATAATTACAAAGGTATTTTTAATCTTTTTTTTAAATATGCAAAATTCATTCGCTTTTTAATATAAGTCAAATAAATTTATTGAAAACAAATTTGAATCAGTTTTTTTTCTCCTAAGGTTTAAATAATTTTGTTGGAGTTGTATTAAATATTAAAACATTGTAGCGTAACATTTTCGACTCATAATTTAGACAGGAATCCACTTGTTGAGTATGGTGGGCTAAAATGTTCTTAGGTTTTAGGTTTCGGATCCGCCCTGGTGATGGACCCCGCAAAGGGATCCGAAACGTCGGCCAGAAAGGTCGTAATAACACGGCATAATACCCCAGAAGACACTGGACTAGTTCTGCGACACCACACAGGTATGTCCATTTTCATACGATGCTAAAATAAAGCACGACAAAAATAATGGAAAGCTTTTGGATATTACGAGAAAAGTTGGGCAACTAGCGCCGCCAAAACCTGTATGCAGGGGAGGTTTAAGAATCGACCAATCAACGACCCCATACGGGTTACCGCGACCTCCCCAGCGGGCAGCTTCAAGACGCGCGGCGGAGAAGATGATCACGAGGCCGTCGAGTCATTCATTCAAATAATGCATTCAAATTTCACGAATGCCGAAATTCAACGCCACCTTGAACTGATAAATATTGAAGTTGTGCCAAATTTTCGTTTGCGGCAATCTTTAGCGCCGTTTTTCAGAGCAAGCTTTGCAAAAACGCGCAAACAAACCCGTTTCGCCTCGAGGAGAGATTTCGCGGAGTGATGAAAGCGAAATGAAACTGCTCGGAGACGAAACAGGAATGAAGAAAATCTGACGCGGCGCCAAAAGCGCAATTCGTTTTTAAAACGGCCAAACATCGCGGAGGCGGCTTTTCTGTTGCAATCTTCCAAAAATAAAATATACACATGTATCGTCGACAGAACAAATACAGCATTACTGTTTTGCCATTTTCGGGGAGGTGACGCGGGACCCGCCACAGACCCGGGGCCGTTCTTCTTGCCAAAAGCTTCAGTGTCGGCCCTGCGCTTTCGCCGTCTAGATCGGCATTATTTTAATGCTAAAGCGGGTACCTCGCTACGGCTCGGGCGAAGTACCAGCACTCGAGCGGTGCGGCGAAGAAACCGCATAAACCACGAAAAAAGATAATTACAATATATGTACGTATAAAAGTAAAACATTTTCTAGAGAAGAGTTTTGGAAGACGTTCACCAATCTGATGACAATCATTGACACTGCAGGAACAGGTAACCACAGACATGATGACAGTATTAAAGGATAAGTGATTTTAGAGAAGAAAATATTTTGAAAGGATATTAAAATATGATGCAGTTTTAATATACACATTGAGATTAATAAGATTTTCAATAAAATAAAAGTGTAAAATTGGGCAATCCGCCATTTTAGCTGAACCACCGATCAGAGCGGATGACGTCACGCCTCAGTACCCATCACCGTGTCTTTGAACCGTTGCCATAGACACAATGCAATGTTTACTGAGAATTGACGTCACGTAGACGAAATGACAGCTGCGAGCGTTTTCGCGCGAAATTAAAAATATGTAGAAGAAAATGCAATTATTTGCGTAAAAACTTAGTTTATTACTAAAATAATATTATTTTCGGTAATAGTAGACGTGTACCTACAACATAGAATGTTATTTCAAAATCTGGCATCGTGCCTATTCTACAAAAAATATATTTAAAAAAAAACACGCTTATATTTAAATGAACTAAAGAGTAAAAAATAAATTTTCGGCCAAAAATTTGTGCCTCACACTCCAAATAAAAGGTGGACGCATACGATATTGATATGCATATTACAGAATTCTGTTGATGATGGAGGGAAAGCGCCCACGCTTTTATTTTTAGAGCGAAGCAAAAAATTATGCCGATAATTCCTATTTTCTTTTGTAGTAGGTACATTTAAACATAAGGGTGTTTTTTTTTTGTGAGGAAGCGGTTTGGCCATGAAATAGATCGGATCTGAAACTGGTTGTAAATCGTGCTAATGCAATAACATAAACTTCCCAAACAGCAGAATGCGAAGTAGCCCAGAGCGGCCTGTATAATATAGTCTAAATATAAAATAGTATAACTAACATATATTTTGGCTGTCGACACTTGACTCTGTAATTGATGTTGGTAGCCACATTGGATGCTTACTTTATTGTTGACTATCGAAAAGGTGACACGTGTCTTATAGTGTCCTCGGTGAATTTTTACTAGTGGAAAAAATAATTGATTTCAGAATTTCTAGCCTCCCAACAGAAACGGAAATGGTCCCCTGCGACTTCTTTCTATTCCGAACATGAAAAAAAAATGAAATGACGACGTTTTGCCAACATTAAGAAGATGAAGAAAACATCGTTGAAGTAGCTAAAAGCCATACCGAAAATTGCGTTCCAGAAGTGCCTTGAATATGACACAAGTGAATTTCACATCTGAGAGGAAAAAATTTATGTTGTTGACTAAATAAAAATTCCGCGTATTTTTTATCAAACCTAGTATGTTACGTTATATGTGATGTCACTCTGTATCGATGATAATAATTTTTACCAATTTTATTTTGTTCGCTTGTTCGCCACTTGCACTGTACAAGCCTATTTCGTAAATGAGCATTGCATTGATACTTGATACATTGAATATTTGCTATGCATGTTGCTAGAGCAAGCCAAAGACAATTGTAATTGTGATATTGAGTTGCATTTGAAATAAGAAATGTACTGTTGAATGAATTTTTTACCGAGTATTATGAATAGCTGGAAATCGCTATCTGGACACATTTTTCCTTGAAAATGTAGCAGTATACATGTACATGTTAAACAAACAGCATAAAACGCAAATTGACAACGGATCTACCCTTAAAAAATAAATCGTCAATCTGTCATACTTCTGTCATTTCAACTAACCGACGGTAAACTGGTGGTTCGGCCGTCGGTAAAATTTTACTAAAATTTGACTAACGGATTGTTATAAGTCGAAAAAAATTAAGTTTATCAATTTTGGTTTATTTGGTCTGAAATTTAACTAACGGACGTTTATAAGACCGGCCCTTCATGTTGTAAAGGAGATTAATCCATGGTGGTGTACAGTGGTGGAATGTAAACAATGATGATCTCTGGTAATTATAGAAATAATTATAGAGATTACACAATTAAAAATACATCATAGTTCATAAAAATAAAATGACTTTTTTTTGGTGCTCTATAGGTAAACAAAATTGGAATTTATAAAATTATAAATCAACGAAGATTTTGAATCGACTGTGCAAAAAGTATGTAAAAACGTTAATAAAATACTTTTCCGGCTACAGAATGTGCCCACTATCCGAATTTTAATAAAATTCGAGGTTTGGGCAACTTGGGTTTAATATTTACTATGATAATTATGTCCATAGTTTGTGGAAGTGTTTTTTTCGTCGATATAATCAGCTGTCTGGATGTCGTCTTGCTGAACGTCAACATCGCACGTCACGAGAACGTTTGCCGAGTGACGACGCGACATAACCAGCGCGAGCATAAGCGTCAGAACGACACATTTCGAGCTTGTTTATTAACCGTGTGGCATTGGCAAAAATAAGGTTTAGCTTCTACTTTTCTACTGTTCTACTTTGAAGATTCACAAAATCAGCTAAAAAGATCGGGCGGCGACGCAAACTCGTTTATAATTAATGCCGTTCAGCGTCGACAAACAGGTCCGCATCAGAACATTATTATGCTCACTTGGACTAGACCGGATTATACAGACGATTATAGATTAGCAAGAAAAATCAGGCGTGCCATTAAGAGTTAACAAATTGGTTAAAAATATATATTAATACAATAATACTATATCCAGGGAGATACGATAAATATAATTGAGCACTTTAATGTAGTTAAATTAAATATTTGTTTTTAAGTGGTACAAATTTAAAAAGGTTTGCGATACCTAAAATAAGAGATAAATGTCTTCGAATCGACGTCTCACGACTATTCAAAGACATATGATGCGACGAATCAAAAAACATGTGCATTTTCAAAAATATCCAAGTGGTTGGTTACCCACACATATTTTATCGATTTTCGGTTCCGTATTCACGAGTTTCGAAGCTAAACAACTTTAACAGCCGCATTGAATGTCGAATGAATGAATGTGTTTTTTTAAACGAATATCTGACAATTGCGTCGTTTTTTCAAAAACATCGACAACATATCATACACACCAGAAATCGTAATTCAACAGTTCTAATTTTCAATTCAATAACCAGTCATTCGTCAGCTTTCCAATTGAGCTTCTTTATGATTGGTACTCGATTCAAGATGATGGACAAAGCATTATTTATATTACTGGAACACTAATTTCAAGTGAATAAATTTTTGACAGTTTGATGGATGCGCGCGCATTTCCGGTAAAACTTCCGTTACAATAAAAAATTTACCCTAAATGCGCTAAAAGAAGATGACTTCAAAAATACATACAAGAATTTTTGATTATTGCAAAACAAATTGTGAGACGAGTGTGTAGCCATCTCGCTCGCACGCCGAGAAAAATGGCGGCGTAGACTTCTTTCCATTTAAGAAAGACAATCGAATTCGTGTGTGTAAAAATACATACAAGAATTTTTGTATATTGCAAAATAAATTGTGAGGCGGGTGTATAGCCATCTCGCTCGCACGCCGAGATAGATCGCGGCGTAGACCTCTTTCCATTTAAGACAATCGAATCAGTATGTGTAAGCCGTGCGTACTACGCACATTCTTTCGTTGTGTCGGTGTTTACGGGTATAAACACCAACACAATGAAACAATGTACCTTGTACGCACGGCACACATACTAATTTGATTGTCTTTCTTAAATGGAAAGAAGTATACGAATAAATCTGAATCCGAATAGTGAGCAGCTAGTAATTACGTATACGTAATATTTTACCGGAAATAAATACGTGTTAATACAAAAATCGTACTATTAGAGAGTACTTCCAAACCAGAACACACCCATATCACACAAATAAAATAAATAGTCGCATTTAATAAGTTTTATTAATGCGGCCTGGCGAGTTCGCCTCTGCACGTTGTTATGTATATATAATACATAATATTAGTAATAGTATCAGTGTGTCAAGGTGCTAAGCAGGTAAGGCGGCAAAGCCAACATCATTAAGCCAGTTTGTTCTCTGGCGCTAACAGAATTATTTTATCAAATAGGCGCGCGCACTATCGTGCAAGTGTTCCATTTGGAAAAATGTCTGAGGTATGAAGTGCTATGCGAAAAATTTCCACTGGTGAAAATATTTTGTCGTATAACTGCTGGCATGTAATTTTCCGTTGTACAAATGAAGGCGTCCCTATAAAATGGGTCTATGTAGTACAACAGGTCACAAAGCGATTTTATTGTTTCAAAATGGTACCTATATATGACAGGACGCACCATGTGCGGTATTTTATTTTTCATGATTTCAACTCCATCTTGCCGTAATTCGACCTCAAGAGTTGGCTAACGTGGAAATAGGGTTTTTCTGTGGGCGAAAGGTACAAAATAATGAGTAAAAAAATACAGGTTTTCGGGAGGGCCAAAACAAAATTTGGGAATTTCATTTGTTTAGAAAATTTCTCTTAAAGCATTTGTTATTTTTATCTAATTTTTGCACCAGTAGTTTTGTTTTTTGCACAAGAACGTTAAACCAATTTGAAAAATGTCGTTGTTTCTTGCCATTTTTTCAAATAATTAATCATGTGATTTGAAAAAAATGTCAAGAAAAAAATTGAAATTTGTCCTTTTTCAAAGAATTAAATAATCGTATTTAATTTTCTAACTCATCTAATTTTTCCTTGCTGGATATGTATCTAAAGACTCAAAACTCGATTTTACTGACTCATTCGGTTGTTCTTCTGGTCCATAGATTTATTCATCTGGTAATGACAAATATGACGGATGTCTTATTTGTTACTACCAGACCAGAAGGGACTCCTTCAAATGTTGACGTACAAAATTCGCAGAAACTCTGGTTCTCATTCTCCTTAATGCGTTGTTTTCTATCAAAGGTTGGCGATCAAGTTGCCGTGTGATAGGAGTATAAAAGCAAAGGTAGCAATATCTAAAAAAAATATTTTGAATGTAGTCACCGAGGATTACTAATTTAGAATGTACTGAATTCTAGATTCTATAGGAAATATAGCTCCATCGCTTCCAAAATCGTGTTTCCAAATCACTATTCAAAGCGAGGGCAGCAATGATAACTTCAAGCAATAAGGATGTGTCACGTGACAAAATTGCCGCTTCATACTAAAGTGAGAGTTGATGTCGATTTTAGACTGAAACATCGCAGCAAACATAGCAATATCCACTAATGTAAATAGCAAAAACAACAATGTCCACTATTTAAAAGTAAAATATTTATTTATACACGTATACAAAAGAAAAACTGAGGTGGCAATTGTTTTTAAAAACTTATTTCCAATAAGATGTAGATTTCATATATTCAAGATAAATTTCCTTTAGCAGTGACAGGCTTTTTTAAAATTATTATTTATCTAATTAAATTGTAGATGACGGTGTTAATTACACATAATTTATTTGAAAAACAGAATGAGAATATTAATCCTTACCCACTTTTATAGAGAATTTAATTCTCGTGTTTATCTCAGAAACATCTAAGTGGAATATAATAGCTGCCTTTGTTTTTTACCCCTCATATATCTTAGGTTGCAGGGTGTATAAGATCACTGGCATTTTGGACATTGAACCACTTTCTTAAGGGGGGGGAAAGGTTTTTAACTTTTTTTTTTGCATTTTATTTATAACATCGCAAGAATATTATGTCAAAATTTCAAGTCAATAGGAGCAAAATTGACGATATTATGAACATTTGAGCGATGCTCAGACTGATTTTCTATACCTGCTCAGGCAGCTAAGAGACGCGCTCACCTGAGGACTACAGGACGTGCTATTGTATTGGAAGAGTTTTGCGTAGACAAGGACAAAAAGATGCTGATGATGAAAGCTCTTTACTGTGTGAACATGGCATCAACGATTAAGTGTAAGTATAAAATAAGTGTCGAGTTTTATTTTGATTTTACAGTGTGCAAAACTTTAAAGCGTTTTCCCCACATCTTACGTTTTCAAAGTCGGTGTCCCTCATAACTTCAAAACTACTGCATCGATCCTTTTGAAATTTTGAACACTATTTCTGTACATAATTTACGAGGTAACGCTGGAGACTTTTTTCAAATTTGTTAATAATTTTTATTTTTTAATAACAAATAAGTCGATTTTTTTCGCAAAAAATCGCGTTTTTCCTTCAAAGTGTTCCAAAAAATTGAAAAATTAAAATTTTCCAGCGTTACCTGAGAAAACCTATTATCTAACGAACGAACTTTGATTTTTTTGATTTCAGATGATTTAGCACCAAGTTATGATGGACACCGCAATTCTACTTTTTTCCGAGACACGTCCGAATAATTGCTACCATTGCCGTATTTCTTAATATTTCGTCTTGAAAATTTTACACAATATTCTTCAAATATCATACTTTAATGTACTATTGGTTTTAATAAAGAGATTTTAACTGTGTCGTCACAAAAAATTCACAAAAACATGCCTTTTTTTTGTACGAATTAACCTTACCCCCTCTTAAGTTAAGCAGCCATGACAAGTTTTCCTATCTACATGCCGATGCTGTCTATCTCCTCTAAATAAGTTGTAAACTGATCATATTTAACATAGCGGTGAATGCGACAGAATTGTGGAGTACGCAAAAAAAAAAATTACAGTTTTCGAGGGGTACTCACAAAGGTCCAGAGCTGAGACTGAAAAACCGGTGTAGAGTTCAAGTGTTATGTAATTGGATAAATTATTTCAACCAGTGGCGGCTGTTGCGTACGCGCTCCCCACGAATAAATAAAATAGACATCATTAATTTTAATTAAGTAAAAACTTTGTATAAACCAGTTGGAGTAGCTTTACGTCTACCGGTTTCGATACCACTGTATCTATATAAGATATTTTCTAGACAGTGCATATATTACGTAGAATTTTTTTCAGTTTTGGTTAGTTATGATAGTGTATGATAGGGTACCTGTGAGCGTTTTCAATGGCTAATCACTAGGATGGCCGGTGACCAATTAATACCAATTATGCAGTGGAGCGGTTAATCGTTTGTTTGTTAATATATCTTGTGCAAGAAGGGTATTAATACCAGTTCACTCGACTAGCGTCTAAGTGCGGGACGCATATTAAATACCTCTAACGTAAACTTTTTATTAATTGGACAAAAGGTGATAAAATTCAAAGACTTCATATAAGTATCACATTTCATCATGTAATGCAGATGTTGAATCACTATAATATAGCAATAAAATCAATCTCGTGTTTTATTACAACAAAGGATACACGTATTATTATCGGCGCTCGTGCCAAGCCGCTCGGAATTGTACTAATGGTATATAAAGAGTGTATTTTTTCTCATTAATTTAACCGTCGTTATATGAAGTCGGCATAACAACGGTTCTGATTTGCGATCGTAGAACAATGCAGCATGTGTAAAAACGTCGTTGTACTGCGCTGACTATATTTGAGGTTTGAAAGGTATCAACTTTAAATAACTAACCCAAGTTTCAAAGGAAAATCTTTTGTAGTTATCGAGCTATGACATAAAGTGTCTTTATGTAAATAAAACTTCAAACTGCTCCCCTGCAAACTTGAGAAAAATCACATGCGTCGTTATTCTACGATTATGACGATATATGGTAAGTTAAAAAAAGGGAAGAAAAACTGCGATATTTTGTGGGTCCGCTTGTAGTTATTTTCGACTATAACTGTTGTTTTCCAATGTACAGATATTATTCAACAAGGACGTCCAAAGAGAATGCCATAAGAAAATTTTTTGAAAAATATTCACCGGTTTTTGAGATACGCCGAATCTAAGATTTTTTTGGCAAAACCTTGGTTCTTTACTCGCTGCATTAGATTAGTGCAGCACATTACGAAAGTACCCAACGCAAATGTCTGAGCATTTGTTCTCTATACAATACTTACTTACTCTATATCCATCATATGTGGGGTATAAAAGCAAAGGAATCATATCAAAAAAAAAAAAATGTTTTGAATGCAGTCACCGAGGATTACTAGTTTAGAATATACTGAATTATAGATTTTATGTACCTATCCCTTCCAAAATTTTATTTTCCTATAAATTTGTATGTATATTTCCTATAACATCTCGAATTCAGTACATTCTAAATTAATAATCCTCGATGACTGCTTCCGGTTTGTGTCTTCTGGGGTATTACGCCGTGTTATTACGACCTTAGTGGCCGACGTTTCGGATGACTAATGATGGACCCTGCAATGGGATGACTGCATTAAATTTTTTTTGGATATTGCCGCCTTTGCTTTTATATCCCACATATGTATTATAAATTTATGCACTTTGATACAAGTCAAATAAAATAATTCAAACTTTTCAGAAATTCCAATTGGATTTTTTATATAAATAATATGACATTATTCCATATGTTTGCGAATCGCGACTACCTAATTTGAAAAGCACGAGCCGCTACCGAACTCGACTATATAATAGCGAAGGGAAAAACTTCATTTCAAAATGAAGACTACAACACACACACGTTCACCAGTTTGAAGACTACAAAGTGTACACTACAATTGTAGTAAAAACTACTTGAAGTGAAGCAATTGTAGTACTACGAAATGAAGTGAAGTAATGAAGTAATTGTAGTATTAATGAAGTGAAGTAATGAAATGAAGTAATTGTAGTATTAATGAAGTGAAGTAATGAAATGAAGTAATTGTAATAATAATGAAGTGAAGTAATGAAATGAAGTAATAGTGAAGTAAATTTTTAAATGAAATGAAGTATTTTTTTCCCAAATAAAAATTTGGCGAGCTAAAAAAAAAAAAAAAGGTCAACGACAAAAATATTTAAATAAATGACGATATTTTCTCCAAAGTAACATTTGGCGACCTAAAAAAAAAAAAAGGTCGCCAGACAGATTTCTTCGTTCGATTCCGAAAAATTTTCAAACCATGGGGGGGGGGGGGTTGTTACAGTTCCAAATATTTCTCCGTTTAGCTACATCAACTTCCCAAAAATTTCTTCATAGCTCCCAACAACTTTCCAAAAATTTCACGTAAAAAATACACTATTTAAAATGTGTTTCTCATACTTTCGATAACTTTGAAGTGTATGTACTTTGTAGTGTTCGCTTTGAAATGAAGTGTACTATTTGAAGTTTATACTTTCAATAACTTTGGTGTTTGTAGTTTGTAGTGTGCACTACACATCAAAATGTGCGAAGTGTGCGCTTCAATGTAGTGTAGTACTACATTGTAGTAGTGAGTACAGAGCGGACCCATCACTACTATATAATAAAATCACTTATTAAGCAACTCCATCGGCAACACTCATGACATATGCGAGTAGAAAAAAGAATCAGCAGGTTTTAAGGCTTTCTCTCCAAAAACTTGCAAAGACATTTACATATTATGTACGCGTATATGTATTAAATTCGGCGCTGAACGAGTGCAGTGCAGTATGGGACAACTTTAGTACTCTCAACGGGTTACTTAATTACAACAATTTAAACTATAAATAACCCGACAATTACGATTTATTCAAAAATACATTGGTAAGATTATTTATTATTTGACGTGATAGCTGCACACTTTCACGGGATGTAATTGAAAGGAGAATTTGCTTTATGTTGCTGTTCGACGCAGACAGCTGTCAATATATTTTTATTTTATATTGCAATACGGCAAGGACGGATAAAAGGAAATTATACATATAACAAAGCATGAGGAAATAAGTATATTTGTTTAAAAATAAATTTATATTATACACTTGTAAGAGAATATGTATTAACTAAATATCCTCTTACAAGTATTTTACACTTGTAGAGAATATTTAGTTAATAAAAATAAAACACTTTGTATTAATTAAACCACTATTTATTGAATTATTATCATGTTTCGGGGCCAATCTCATCATCAGGATAGGTACAACGAATATTAAAAATTAAAATTCGAAGTTTAAATATTAGGTCCTTACATATGAAATTAGCGTTTAGTATGGGAGGAACATAAAGCCGATTTTTTTATTTATTATAATATATTTATTTAATCAAAGTATGTACCATTGCTATCTATGCACTTTTGCCATCTCATAGGTAGTTCATCGATCCCTTTACTAAAAAAACCATTCGGACGGGAATCATTAAATCTTTGAAGGCGGTTTGGACTGCCCCATCGGAGTTGAATTTTTTCCTTTGCAAGAAGTTATCCAAATTCCGAAAAAAATGGTAATCTGTTGGGGCAAGGTCCGGAGAGTACGGTGGATGTCTTAGACATTCCAATTGAAGCTCCTCTAATTTGGTAGCCGTCTGTTGTGCAGTGTGTGGTCTAGCGTTATCATGAAGCAGCAGTGGCCTAGAGCGATTAACCAGCCTCGGTTGTTTAGCAGCTAGCTTTTCCATCATGGTTTGCAGTTGCTGACAATAGACATCTGCCGTAATCGTCTGGCCAGATTTAAGAAAGCTGTAGTGAACGACACCAGCACTATCCACCAAACGCTCACAAGTGAACTTTTTTGAGTCATTTTTCGCTTGGGCATGGTTGGCTGGTGCGGCATGGTTCAGCCATTTCGATTAGCGCTTCGATGTAATCGACAGACATCGCACTTTTCATCACAGGGTAATATTCGATTTAAAATTCCCTTTCATTTATTGTGGCCGGTTTAAGTAATCGCAACGCAGGCAGTCACGCGCGTTTTGTTGATTTGCTTCACTCAATTCGTGAGGTACCCACCTTTCAAGCTTTTTCACCTTACTAATTTGCTTCAAGTGGATTAAAACAGTTTTATCACTAACACCGCAGCCTGCAGCTAACTCGTATGTGGTTTGCGATGGATCCGCTTCCACAATAGCCTTCAATTCTTCATTATCAACTTTGGTCTCCGGCCGTCCACGGGGCTTGTTCTGCAGGTCGAAATTTCCAGAATGAAAACGTTGGAACCAAAAACGCACTGTGTTTTCTTTTGCGGCACCGTCGCCATACACATCATTAATCCTTCGAGCGTTTCTGCAGCACTGGTGCCACGGTGGAACTCGTACTCGTAAATAACGCGATATTTCAAGTTTTTCATTTTGTAAACTGAGTGATGCAAAGAAAAAAACAATTGAGGAAAAAACAAATGAATTATAATTTTCAAAACACAAATACATGAGTAAATAGCTGTATAAATTTGGATTTGGAATTCCTAACCAAAGAGAAGATATTTGAGATCAAATTTGCCAGTACGGCAAAACGCCAATTTCATATGTAAGGACCTAATATTAACAAAAACAAAACATACATATACGGGAGTAGAATAAATAATTCAGAATTTATTTAATTCACATTAATTCTTAATTAGTAATTCAACTCCCATATATTTATTTTTTATTTTTGTAAATGTCTATACATTGATTAATTAATTAATGTATAATTTTTATTATACATTGTATCCTGATGCAAGGAAAATCGGCCCCGAAAAATGTTGATAATTCAATAAATACTGGTTTTAGACAACATGTTTTCTAATGTTCTCGGGTTTTCACGGCCATTCAGAATCTTGTGTGTAGTTTTCTGGGATATTCTGCCGTGTGTATGTGACCTCTCTGGTCGAATTTTCGGATCCCATTGCAGTGTCCATCATCATCAGCCTACATCAGCCCTGATGATGGATCCTGCAATGGGATCCGAAACGTCGGGCAGCGAAGTCACATTCACACGGCAGATATCCTCGAAAACTACACACAGAAGAACATGTTTCATTTTTATTAATATAAATGTTATGACAAAGTTATTTTGCTGTTATTGAAGAATGAATATCGAGTTATTTGTTTTTTTTACTTAATGTTTTAAGTGAAGACATACTATAATTTTACATTTTTCAAATTTCTGATGTTAGAAATGGACTTGTTTGTTTTCTATTCGAAAAATGTCCATTCGAAACTGAATTCAGAAAAAAATGATATTTACGTGGCACCCGCGACATATTTGAAAGAAATAATTAATTACATTGGATTATCAGTCTCCTTTGAAATTTACGAATAAGATGTATATATTATTATGACCTATTTATTCTGAAAGTATATTTTTCAAATACAAAACAAAAAATTCCATTTCTACTACAAGAAATAAATAAATTTGTTTATTTATTCTGTAGGTAAAAGTACGAGGGCTAACATAATGTCCATTTTATTTAAAAAAATTAACATACATGCCATAAGTAAAACAAATTGGTAAAGGTTTTATTTCATTAGAAAGAAAAATTTCTGCTCCACAAGATATATATATTTTTAATTTTTTTTTTTTAAATAGAGATGCGAACACGGAATACGTGTCACATCAATATTCTTACTATTTTCAAACTAAGCTAAACGCTTGTGCTATGAAAATAGGACTAACTTGCTGATCTGGAGTGAGGTTCGAACCAGTGACGTTTGGATCACGAGGCGAGAGTCCTAACCACAAGACCAACAAGCTACCAGGTTATATTTATTATATTATTTAATCATAGGACAAAATAGAATGCAAAGGAGATAAAATCGTTACTTCCTTCTGTTCGAATGACGAATTCTTCGAGTCAATACCGGATGGTTTTTACCGCAGAGGCATTGAAAAACTTGTAAAGCTTCGGAAAGAATTTGTAATTAATAAAGGTGAATTCATTATTGACTAATTTGTTGATTTTTTAAAAATTTAATATGTAACTGTCCTCTTCATTTGTAGAGAACAGATAAAACTTGTATCAACACCCAATAATTATCCTACTTAATCTATCAAATAAATAGTTTTTATCACCTTTCTGAAATTCTAGCCGTACAAAGCATTATTCACATTATTTCATCGCCCGTAAGCATTTATAAAATAAGGTTACAGTACCTACCCCACACGCCCGAACACAATGAACACTGACCTCCTCCAAAAAATATATAAAAATGTAAAGCGTATCTCCAAAATTATCATTTATATTACAAGAGTATTCTCAGACCAATTCTATTACATGGTAGCGAGACGTGGGCCTTAACCCTGACGGAAGAAAATAATGAATATGCTAAATATCTGGGAGAGGAATATACTAGATTTTTTGGAGCTACACAAATAAATGGACATTGGATGGTTATATAGGTGGAACCAATGATATAATAAACTGTAGATAAGTCACAAGCGTGAAATCTTGGCAACTCAAAAGTAAGGTAAATTGCCTTACTTGCATTCGTTATCGAAGGGACCTTCGTTGTGATCAGGCGCGACGTTGCGCGGAAAAGGGACCAGAGTATCGTACACTATTGTAAGAATGAGTATGTTATTTTAGTCACCGTGACTTCAAATTACCTGATTTTTCTGTCTACACGCAGAGCGTTTGTGAAATATGTGTGCTGTGATTTGTTGTCTCTTTCAATGCAAAATTTGCTACATATGAAAGCCGGTTAGTAAGGGAATAACGTGTCTATATTATAATACGTCAATGGGTGGAACCGAGAGATGTGAGTTTTTATAACGAAACAGATATACAATGTGCATTCATAACTGTCAAGAATGTCTCGTCCAAGTTGTAGCACTGCGAAGACCTAGAAGATAGAGGCGATAATATCCAGCAAGAAAACCTGCCGTTCACGATTGGAGTATTGTAAATTTCATTTAAGAAAGACAATCGAATTAGTATGTGTAAGCCGTGCATACGACGCTCGTTGTTTCGTTGTGTTGTATATACATAATCTTGTAATATATTTTCTTTCTTAAATGGAAAGAGGTCTACTACCTGTGAGGATAGACGGTAGTAGGGCATGCATTACCGGTTTTCGGCAAACCGATTTACCGGTAAATATGGCTAAATTCCATTACCAAATTATCGGTAAATGAATTTTTCTCTTTTTGATGTATTGTTCAATAATACCATTTTTGAACTACGATATTATGTGGTAAAATTTGTAATAAGCAGGATCGTTGAGCGTTTTGTTGTAGGTATTTTTAGTTTATCCGAAATTTAGTGGAATTATCTCCGGCGTAATAAAATGCTCGCACGTGTGTTGGGGATCCGAGACTAACCATTGCAAAAATGTTTAGATTGTTTTTCAATAAAGTTTTTTTTGCCCCAATTGTTACAAATATTCTAGATTACAGTTCTGTAAGAACGAGTTTTAATTCTTTTCATGAAACTCAATAAAATAATCAACAATGATCACTGTAGATTTTTATATAGTATCGTAAATATAACTTTGTCTTTATTTTTGTTAGTTAACTTTTTGACACCTTCATAATTACCGGTAAACCGGTAATAAATTCAGAGATTAACCAGTAATGCCATTTTCTGGTAAATATGTATGCCTAGAGGCGATAATGCCCAAAACTACTAAATGAAAAGGCAAAATCTTAACGGGTCGCAGCCACGTGATGTTGATAATCTTCACGCTACTACGATTGAAGAAAAGTCGAGACATCAGTATTTCATCTATTCACAATGGACCACATGTCGCACCTGTCAAGAGTACCTGCGTCAGAAAATGTAAAACAGACATGTGGCTGTATGTAAATAAATGTTTATTTTTGACAACCGATGCAGTGAAAAAGAAGCAAAATGACAGCGCGTTATTCACTGCACGTAGTCCGTCAAAATATGCGCACATTTCGTTAATATGACAATACAATATGACGATGACGATGATTATGGTCTCTTCCCGACGTTAATGTGTCGCTCCCTAGTTCCATGAAGGAGAAGAAATAACTTCAGCATACGAATGAGGATGTTGTAAAAGATGACGATTAATTTTATATGAAAAAAACATTTCAATTCTTTAAAATATTAATTATTTAAAGATACAACTTTTGTCTGCTATAGGTAAACAGGTTATAGTTCAAAATAAAAATCATCTTGTCAAATCAAAAAAAAAATCATGACACATATGTTATCTATATTATTCGGAACACTTGAGTGACATGATCCACGTTCGCGTATATCAAAATTTTATATTATATGTAATGTCACCAAAATAAAAAATTTAACTGTCAGATGAATGCAATGGGAGCAACAAAAGAACAAAGTTCATTAGTATATTACAATTTTGAGTGCAAGACTAATTCAAATATTGTAAGCATTAAAAGTGATACTTTTGCCATCAACATGATAAAACATATTTTATTTTTCATATTTCTTAAAACGAAACATTCACATTTTAAAACGGATATTTTTGCACTCAACGAAAAATGTATGACGTGGAAAGTTACACAAACGTGATCTTTTGGTAGTAAGTAGTACAACTAACGATGTACAAAAATGTGACAATCTCAAAAACGTTTTAATTGAAAATGTCTATATGTACAACAGTAATCTCTTGTGATTCTGAGAATGACCGATATTTACAACAAGAAGTTGAGGGTGACAAGGAATTCCTCACTTGACTAATCTATTTGCCTCCAAGAATTAAAATGGGGTGTGATACAGCACGAATTAGAAGCAGAATTAGATGAAGTAAACATTGTCCAAGTTATATAAATAACACGGCTGAGGTGGGCTGGAGTTGGAGGTGACCCAAGCAACGGTGGTTGGATAGCGTTACTCAGAATCTGAAGAGAGATACTTTTTTTTCGGACAAAATTAGTGACATAGACGGGTCGCAAATTTAATGTTAAAATAAAAGGTAGTCTTCAAATTTGAAAGACTGACCAAGTGCGGACTTTGGTCACGCAAAACGTCATATCACAATCCGAGAATTTGTAAACGAGGTGGGCGTTATCATTGGATCGGATCATATCAACGGTACGTTCAATGTTGACCGAGGATTTAGGTTTGAAGAGCTAACGATGGAGCAGCTACCTCGCGATAACGCGCCCGTCCATTCTTCGCATCTGATACAGGCTTTCTTGGCCAAAGACAGCAATCCCCTGGTTTGTCAGGCTCTCTACTCTCCCGACATGGCTCCGAACGATTTTTGGCTATTCCCCAAGTCGAAAATGCCGCTGGAAGGGATCCGATTTGAATTAAGAGAATCCGTTATGCGGAAGGCGACGGCCCAGCATTCCAAAATATATATATTCCAGAAGTTTTTCCGACAATGTCGGGACCGCTGGAAAAAGTATGTGCATTACCAATGGGACTTCTTTGAAGGAGATTAGAGTAAGTGAAGTGTTCGATAATTTTTGAACACTAGTAGGTAATTCTCTTTTCAACACTTTATTGCTTCAGATTCACACAAGGCGCCAGGCGTAGCCTTATACAAATATGCAATATCATTGGGGCGACATTCAATAGATGTCGCCCAACAAGTATTAAATTATTATATATTGGTATTAATAAAATATTTAAGGCAAGTGTGTATTATAAAGGAGACATGAGAAAACAATTACAAGCACAAACACTTGAAAATTAAAGTAATATCGAGTAGAATAATAAAAATGCAATAAAAACGAGGAGTGGTGAATATAATACATAAAATGCCGATTTTAAACTAAATGTGGATATTGCAATAATATAATAAGTACCTATATGCCTAAACTTAATTTATTCTTATCTAAAATGCATTTAACCTTGGAACGGAGTCTACCGAACAAATTTACGCATCGGGCGTAATATATTACAACGCGCTCTGTCAGCATTGGACACAGTCTTTTCATATAATACCAGTATTGAGGACAGCCTGTTCATATAATAATATGTAAGCCCGCGTATAATGTATGTATATATTCAAAATTATTTAAAAAATATTTATGAACACGATTCAATACAATCTTCACAAAACATGCTCGTTGGTGAGCGTAACCACGTATTGATTATTTGGAACAACAGTAGACGTCGATTATTGTATTCGATGGTTATATTTATTTCAAGACTGGACAATAAAATACTACCTTTGATCTCTAGATACCTTTAGATACCTTTACGATGTTAAAGCATGACGCTGAAGGTGACTACTCTAAATCGCCTAGAGGCGTTCGAAATGTGGATACATCGTAAAATGTTGAGGATATCTTGGACTGACATGACTAGTAATGTTGAAGTTTTACGTAGAGCAAATACAAACAGACAGTTACTCAACATAGTAAAGCTCCGTAAAATTTCATATTTTGGTCATATAATGAGAGGCGAAAAATACTCCATCCTTCAGCTCGTCATGAAGGGGAAGAATGAGGGTCGCAGAGGGGTCGGAAGGAGGCGGCATTCCTGGCTTCGAAACATCCGAGAATGGACCGGGATAGGAAGCGTGGAAGAGCTGTTCCGCACTGCCCTGGACAGGGAAACTTTCTCCCAGGTGATCGCCGACGTCGGGGGGACCCGATAGGGCACGTGAAGAAGAAGAAGAATACTTTTAGAACTCGAGATCAA
The DNA here is from genome assembly GCA_016648135.1 of Agrypnia vestita. Classification (NCBI taxonomy): domain Eukaryota; kingdom Metazoa; phylum Arthropoda; class Insecta; order Trichoptera; family Phryganeidae; genus Agrypnia; species Agrypnia vestita. The sequence continues at coordinate 30,402 of JADDOH010007702.1, forward strand.
GTAAGTCCGGAGATGGCGCCACTCTTTATTGTAACTCCTCACTGGAAGACTTACTTCTGGCCTGCAAATAAGTTGGGTTTTCGAGATATCGTATGCTTAGAGATGGTAAAAGTTGCAAATAACATTTAAATAACTTGGATCAATCATCATCTCGTTTCTATTCAGGGGTAGACAGAGAAGAAGAACTCCACACTCTATATCCTAGCATCCATCCACGTTCATAAATATTCTCATGCATACTCTCCGATTGTTGTCTTGATTGGTTTATCTGATCGTACCAAGTCTTTCGCCAACGCCCTCTATTCCGGCTGCCTTCAACACTCGCCTCATGTATTTTCTTTACCGTCCTCTCTTCACTCACACGTTCCACATCACCAAACCATCTCAGCGTTCTTTCTTACATTCTATCTAATGTGCTACAGACAGCACTACATTCACTTCTAATTTCTTCATTCCTCACTCTATCCACCGACAACACATTCAGTCTCCTTTCATTCTTTTTTTAGCAATTCCACTTCCTCCATTATGAATCGCTAGTCTTGCTTTGTGTGACAGATTCGTATTGGCCATTCAGGGCACCATTTATTTTATTTTCTACAGTCATGCTCTTCTCGATATCCTTCTTAGCCTTGTCGTCATTAGTAAACGTCCTTCCCAAATGCACAAACCCACTAATCATGATCCAAAATTGGTTTTAGAAATCATCTTCGGAGATTCTTAGTAATCTAAGTCCAACTTCGCTAACTGACGATTGACAAAGTAACTCGCAGGGGATCTGGTCTGGGCACCCGCAGAGGAACCTGCAGCTACACCAGTCACGAAAAGAAAGTGACCCACGGAGGAACCCTGGAACCCAGCAGAGGAACTCGGGGTTGCGTTAAAGTAAACAGAAAACGACAAGAAGACAATTTTCTACGACCTGACACCTCAGGAGCAAGGAGTACACGCGCAGTGATCCTGAGAATTACATCAGGTGGGTCGAGAGAATCTTGGATCAAGGTCCCTGGACTTAGCAAAGTAGAACAAGGAAAAATGGTGTCTTGATATTTATAACAACCCCAAGTATTAAAACAGACAAGTGTATAGAACACCGTAGCCTTTTCACCCGCATTTAAACATTTTTCATAATTTTTAAACTAACCAAACATGGTGGTATTAAGATTTTGATTCAAAAACAATGTAGGAGCTCAATGTAAAAAAAAAACTTAAAACCAGACGGCATAAAAAGCACTTCAGAGAAATCTTGCAAGAAGTACATAGGTACTAACAAATATTCGTGACAAAAATTGATTTTACGCTTAGGTGAAAAAAAAATTGCGGAACTCGAATCAAAGGGCAAGAGAAATATTTTCATGAGTAGAAAAGGATGATGGCGTTATAACCATGATTAGAGGTGTTAACCTATATCAATTTATTAATAATATTGATTTTAGAGAAACACACTTGAGGTTCGAGATGGTTTTAATACTCAATGAAGATTATTTGTCTTTCACATGATTGATTAATTTTGATACTTACAATTAAACAAAGTTTTGTTTTTATTATTGAAGAGGCACATATACGCATATTTATTTTTATTTTTATTTTTTTTATCATCAAAATGATGATAAATGGGGGTTTATTGAAATATTATAAAATAAATGTAAAAATTGGCTCTTAAAGTAGCCGCAAAGTGATTATAACTTTGATTACTCATTTTTTTTAATAATTTTGATTTTGTGTGATAATAAAAATGACCAAGTTTAATAAAGATTTGTGAAATTATTTGACAACTAGCTAAAATCCGTCAAAAATGATGGTAATTTTACATGTCGGTTCCTAAAGAATAAGTATGTTTTTATTTTTATAAAAAAAAGTTTTTATAAGAGGTTACGGACGTTACATGTAGTTACGGACAGGCAGACAAGAAATTATTATTATTGGGATTGGGGTGAAAAAGAAGAAAATAAAAGGAAAAGAAAATGAAAAAAAGTTTTTATTAAAGTTACAGGCAGGGTAATTATTATTTTTGGTATTTTGTAATGTAAAGACGTCTTCAAGACCAATTCTTGAATTTTATCAAAGAAGCCCGCTAGATAGTACGAGTACATACCTAATTTATTATCTAAATCCCAGCTTAGCTTAGAACTCTCATAAATTTCGGATTACAGAAGTCGGCCGCCGCTTCCTTTAGCCTAGCCTTGATCAAACACATTAAATTATTTTATCCTAAATCTTCAGTCGCGCAAGTTTGCGCCAGACGGGCTCATTTTTTATTTGTATTTGGTAGGTACCAATCTACATTATTTTTAGAGATAAGCGGTTTATACATATTTTTTAAATTAAGATGCGAACATGGAATACGTGTCGCATCAATATTTTTAATATTTTTAAAATAAGCTAAATGCTTGTGCTATGAAAATAGGGCTCGTATCACCGACCACTAGATAACTAGGCGAGCGTCATGACCACAACACCAACAAGCTATTTATATGTGTGAAAATGTTGCACTGTATTAAATTTGAGTAAAAAGCAGGCGCGTGCAGTGAGAACAAGAAGCATGACTTTTTCCTAACATATACTTTGAAAAGAAATCGAAATAAGAGATATATCTCCATATTCCAATCACAATAATTAACATTTTATTTAGATTTCAATATTTCGTTATATTCTGCCAGATAAATATTTAATTTCTATTTTTTTTTCCAAATATATGTTTAAATAAAAGTCATGCTTCTTGTTCTCACTGCACGCCCCTAGTAAATAGACTATTCTAATTAAATTTTGAAATTGCTATTTGTAATTATCGACGTTTAAATCTACGCTTCAATGTTTAATCACTCAAAATTTTGTAATGTATTGAAAATCGAGTTTACTGTTTAGTCGACATTCTAAAATTACACGATTTTAACTGAGACGTTCATAAAATGTATTTGATAAATGATTGTTTTATTTATGGACAGTAAAATAATAGTTTACTCAGACATGGTTATTGAAAACATTCATACATAAATATTATGATATCGGATAATACAATTATAAAAAAATCGACGATGACCATTGTGATCACAATAACCGGTGTACACGGTTATTTTTACAGCATGAACGGCAAATGTGAGTAATTTTATTTTAATTATGTATAGGAGCATGATAAAATGACTATCGACGATTTTAATAACTCACGATTTTTAAATAAAAAATACACACCATTGGTGTGTACCTCTACTGAGATTCACAACTAGTTTTATATAAAAAAAATTATATCGATGAACTTGCATGAGAAGATGTATGAATGTGGATGAGGCGAGTGTTGTGAGTCAGGATCTGGCGCTCTATCCAGTGTTCACTCAAAGCCACGTCCCGTGACAATATGTATGTGTCTGCCATGCGAATTAAATTAAGGAACCAAATGGCACAAAACAAAAATCACGCGAGATTAAATTAACCCACCAGGAGGAAAAATTGTGGATCACATGCCCCGATCTAGCGTCATCTGATTAACACTTTATTAGATCTTAGCAACGTTATTTATATGAAATAAAATTAAACAGTGTTAGCGAAATAAAAACGGCCCTAACAAAATATTTAGCGTCTAAGCATAATTTGACTTTTCACCAAATGGAATCAGAAGAATCAAAAACTTGCTAAAACTATGGAGCAGGGGTGTGCAGTGAGAACAAGAAGCGTCACTTTTATTTAAACATATATTTGGAAAAAAATCGAAATTAAATATTTATCTGGCAGAATATTATTAAATATAAAAATCTAAATAATGTATTGTTTATTGAGATAGGAATATTACGAGATATACCTTTTATTTCGGTTGCTTATTTATTCGTAACTTAAACACACGTAACTTGAAACAGTTCCGGCCCCCCCTGGAGCCGCGCCCCCGGGGCAGCTGCCCGGGTGGTAGTCACGCCACTGCGTTATACGCAAAAATTTAATTCTATTCACAGTTTGTTTATAGTTCGCGAGGACTAGAAACAGACATCACAACTATGAACCAGTTGTTCGTAAAACGAAGTGTCTGTTTTTTTGCAGCCAAAGGTTCGATAAACCCGACTGCGGGTGGGTACGCCGCGCGCGTTTTGTTTTCAACAATATTTTCGCCGATAATAAATATAATGCAACCTCGACAATTTCACACGTGCCGGTGCAAAGACCGCTTTCTCGCGAGCTGTCGCAAGGCAAAATTATATAGTTGAGAAGACTGTAATCGAACATCGGCGCACCGGCAATTTTCAACAAAATTAACCCATCGATCAACGTCACATTTGTTCATTAAAAATTTTGTACGCTGTTTACTTAAAAATCAATTACTAATTACTGGGAAATAAAATTTAACGAAATTTATTGGTTTCGATATGCATCGGCGTGTGAATTGTGCATGCTGGTTGTAAATTTTAAAAATAATTATTGAAAAAAGTAACCCATAAAAACCAAGTTTTAATTATACTCCCTTTCTTTATAAAATATAACAAAAATTGAAGACGAAAACATATAACATAACACTAAACTTACATTAATTTAATATATTTCTAAAATGTCAGATGTTTTGAGCTTGTACGCTTTGAAGATTAAATTCTAAAAACATTTGTCAGTCAATTTAGATTTTCGACATTCGTAGTGTAGTACCTACTATGTATACCGACGGAGTAATACAAATTTAGAAAATATTCCGAGACGTTATCGGGCCGCCGTTGCTAATCAAACTTTTCTAATGATTCCAATTTGAAAAAAAACAATAAAATTTCTAAAAATCCGAAATTATACTATAATTATTAATTTTTTTAACGAAAATTTGATAGATCTTCTTGATCGTCGCCACGAGTCTACTTGCCAAGTTTCAGCTCGATTGGATCACGGGAAAAGGGGTCAAAAATCGATCCAAAGTTTTTTTGACGGCAAGCCGGCAAGCATGCAAGCAGACGCCACGAGTTAATATAAAGAGAGTCAAAAGGTTTTTTATGTTTATAGCATTAACTTTGTGGTTGGACATAATTATTAAATAACTAGGTATTGACCACTTGGAGTAACTCTACGTTTATCGGTATCGATACTACTGTTTCTTCATCAGGATGGACGCATACGCACTATGCGTTGTACTAGCCATATTTTTTTCTAAAACTATTACAAAATTGAGGCGTAAAAGCTTTTGGCAATCAAAAAAAAAGGTCAACGGAAAAAATATATCAACATGTCGAAGAAGAATATCAACCACTATTTCCCAAAAAAAGTCGCTGGAAAAAACATATCAAAAAAAATACTAGGTAATACTGTTCGCTGCCTAGGAGATTCAATTTCCAAAAATTTTAACTACCTAAAAAAACAGAATTTCATTGATGAATTGTTTTTCATCTACTGAACTAGTGGACGACCAGTTCATTTGAGTGAATTGTACCGTTCGTTCGTTCAGTGAAGTGAACTGTTCTTTAAAAACAGTTCGTTCATGAACGACCCATCTCTATCTGTTAGTTCCAATTGGACCGTCGATCACACCGATCGTTTGGCGCATTAGTTAGCAAATAATATAAACGCACTTCAAGCCGTAGCAATTTTCGAGGCACAATCATTTTTAATTTTATCCCAAAATCTATTCATGTTACGTACCAAAAGAAATTGAAAAATTGGCAGCTGTTTAAAAATTTAAAACTCGTTAATATCTACACCAAGAGAAAGGATAAAAACACAAACGAAAATTACCTAATTCTTGGTTATGGTTAGTTCTACCTACCGTGGTCAACCCCCTCCCCTTCTCGATAGTAAATTATATTTTTAATTTTGAACAATCCACTACCTAACAAAAGTAATCGTATTCAAAAATTATAGTCAACACCATACAAATTTAAAATCAGTTGCTTGCGAGGTGATATTGTGGATCGTATAACTTGATGTAAAACACATTTCTACATTGATTCTTGATTTACGACGCTCTTAATTTGTTTAAGCTTAATTATTTATAAATTCTTTATCGTATTGTGTAAATCAAGTTATCTTCATATTGTTCATAAAATATTTTTACCCTAATGTCACACCAGTACTATCTTTCAGGGTCAATAACAATCTGTAGCGGTCTGTTTAACAATAAATTAAATTAAGGTATATTATGTATAGTATGGGTTATTACACTAAAAAACTTTGACTTTTTCATAAATATCCCGATAAAAATTACATAAGCCCGATCTTTAACTAAATGTGAACTTAAGGCATTGACCAACTCCCCGTTTAACATCGTCCGCGCACGAAGTAAGGCGATTTACGGTTTATGTTATTATATAAATAAATTACAAAACAATTATTTTATTTGACGCTGAAGGTAGGCCGCTTCACTAAAATCCTTGAGAATTTTAATAACTATGAACATTTGGCAAGAAACGGCTTGGTGAACGGAGACTAAAATGTAATAAAATATAATAAAAAAAAATTATGCAATTGAGTAATGTTAGCTTAACTCGGTTACAGCTTAGGCCTCGCATATCAGCATCTATACACCACACCACATATTAGGCCGGTCGCACTTTGGATACGACTTATACGTACGTATTCGTACGATTACTTTTGTACGCATTGAGCGCGCACATTGATTTCGTCTTGCGTTGGTCACGATCAGTTACTTTTCGCATTTCTCCAATAACGTTTGTGCCAAATGAATGAACTGTACATTCTGCAAAACTCTCTTCTTACTCATAGGCTGCTACGGCGTCGTCGGCATCGCAGAACCAAATGGGTGAACGAAATATACTAGAAGGGATGAATTTGGTAAATTTCAACATATTATGGCAGACTTAAATAATGACAAATTTCAGATTCACAAATGCTGGGGAGAATCGAAGTGTAACGAGAGCTTATAACATCGGAGAAATATTTATAAGTTTTTTTGTTCGAAGTACATAATTATACCTCACCTTCATGAAACCAAATTATTTAACTTACAGGTATTTTTAGTTCTTTGGAGATTCTCCGCCATGATCTGCGCTGATGGTCACTCAGTTGAATCGCTTTGGTCCCACAAACATTTGTGGTCATGTATCAAATTGACAAAATTTTCAATATCCATCAAAAGAAATCGCAAAAATTTCCGAACAAATCCGGATCGTATCGGACGTCGCATCTATACGTGCGTACACGCACTACTAAGGGCCGGTTGTTTCAAGTTGGATTAAAGTAAGCGTTATTTTAAAGCAAAGATTTTTACGTTCTCCACCAATCAGACGATCCGTTTTTGTAAAAATCTATGCTTTGATCGACCGCTTACTTTGATCGAACTTGAAACAACCGGCCCTAAATCGTGAACAGTGTGCGATGTTCAATATTACTTCGAGGGTCAAGAATGTACCTGCGTATTCATACGTATACGTACTACTCAATTTCGTACGAAAACGCATTCAGTGTGCGGCCGGCGTTATGTTTTATATTCACTGCTGAGTGAGGTGTCGCTTGACTTCCTCAGGTACCACGGAATGGCTGCATTCGACCAGCGATTTTCCGTCCTCCGAGCGACGTTGCCTGCCCATTAACATTTCATTTTCTTAGCGTACTCAATTACTGTTATTATCTCATCGACAATTTTATTCCATGTCTCTACGTGTGCTTCCAAACATATATCATACCACAACAGGTGCTCGAGGAAGATCCTAGGTATAAAATGGGAAGAGCGCAGAATAAACTTGAGCGTCTTGGAAGAGGCAAACATTCCCAGTATTGAAGCCAGGCTCCTGAAGTACTACCAACTACGATGGCCAGGTCCTTGTGTGCGTATGGCTGAGACGCGGCTTCCCAAACTGTTTGCGCAGCTATCACATGGCAAAACAAGACAGGGGGGAACGAAAAAAGATAGACACCCTGAAGGCGAACCTTAGCAGATGCGGGATGGACCCTGATTTTTTTTATGAAATTTAAAATAAATTGAATTTTAATAAATATTAGTATTGAGTTCTGCAGGTTAAGCGCTATTTTAAATGTGCATTTTTGTTGTTTTTCTGGTCCCATTGTCTCGCTCGGTAATAACGCGCCAACACTTTACATATAGAAACCAAAGGCTTACGAAACTTAAACAACTTGAAATCAATATACGCACAAATGATCTTCTTTCCACTTCTTAATATGTTTAAGAAACTCAAAATGAAGGCCATAAATTAAAATAATATTTAATGTAATAATCGCATGAGTGTAAATAAAATGTTAACTAAATAGAGGCACTTTCAAAGTAATTCAGTGATTAACTTACAGAAAACGGGTAATTTTATAAACCGGGGAATCTTTTATGATAAGTGCCTAGGAAAAAAATCTTATAAAAGAGTATAAGGCTTCACCGAAAACATCTGATTATCCATAGGGGAAGGGGTAACTTAAATCTTATAAATAAGTCGATTACACGCGGTCATTTTATTATATTTTTTTTTCTTCAAACTTTTCCACTGAGATCTATAATAAATGTTTTTGCATCCCTCAAAGGTACTGTTAGGGGTAAAATACTAGTGTGACAGGCGGGGTACCGAATGCAATACTTAATTGTACTTTATCGCCAAAATTCTCACACAACACACGCTACGAAGATATAATTTCAAATGATGTAAAAAAACTATAAAACCATATAAATATGGATTTTCCTAAAAAAAATATCAATTGCTGCATAATAACAGAAATAATCGAAAAAATAAAAGCTAGGACAGAATCGGTAGCAGGTCTACTTCTGTTCTTGTTTCACCAATTCCAGGCTTCACCTTCCATATACCAGTAATTAATAAAGAGCGATTAAATTTTAAAATCGGTACAAAACGTGTAATGACGACCTGTCTTCTGGCTGCAAGAATGCCGCTGGTGGAGTAACGCCAAATGGAGAAGGTTGGAGATCATCCAACAACCCGTGACGTCATGATGCATAGCGTCCAACTATAGTGCAGGCGATTGGAACATGTGGCGCTTCGTCCGAAACTGTTAAAAAATATTCTATTGTGGAGCATACGGTGACGTATTGCAAATAATAATAACACATTGGATAATTTCAGTGATACAGTCGGGCACAAACAAACTGACGACTCTCGCTCATCTTATGCACTTTACGGGGCAGAACTAGTGATTAGTAGAATACTTTTAAGTTATTATCAACAGTTTTTTTTCATTTATTTTTTCACAATTTTTCGGTTAATTTTACAGAAGTAGTTTTAATTGTGGAAACCGTGGTGATTTTTAATTACCGCTGTGACGCAAGCGCCACTATGCAGCGACATGCACAATATAAAAATGTGAAAACACGAATATGACAATTCAACTTGATCAAATTAACGATATTAAACAAAGCCTCCATCTTACTTCAATCAAAATTCGAAAGTTACCGATTATTTAGTAAATAACCAAGGTTTACATGACATATATATTTTATTGAAGAACAAAAAAACCTCGACCTATAGTCTATATGATATATATTTTTTCTTTACGAACCAAAAATGTTGACCAATCAGAGTGCTCGAAATATCAAAAATTGACTCATCGACTGTGCCTACGCAGATTATTGAGAAAGCGCTCACAGTGCTACACATCACACATCCCTACTGATATTTTGATTTATGGCTAGAGTCGTCAATTTCTTGAGTCCGACTGTATAGTGTGGCAAAGGGATCCATCAAAAAAATTTTTTTTTCAAAACTCGCGATCAATCAATCAATCACAACGATAACACGGAAAAAGATAATCCCGCTGCTTTAACGATAAAATTAATCTGTATGTATGTAAAAAAAAATTAAAAAAACTTAATATGGCAATAAGATCAAATGAAAAACAACAACAAAATCGATTATTTTAACCCCTGGTGTGCCGCCACGCGGCAAATAATGTTTCCGTTGTCTGCCGCGCTAAATAATACACAAAAGCGCTATTTTTACTTGATTGGTTTTTTATTAAAGTTCGTGGTTAGACGCCACTAACTAAAAAAAAAACTTTCTTAAAGATGCATAACTAAGGTTTTTATTAGTACTTGTTTTATCACATTACCACTATAAATTTTTATACTATAACAATTTCTTTCGACTAATCATACTAAGTATTGCCTTACCCAAGGAAAATGATTATAAAATAAAATACTGAACTTACATTGGGGTTTTGTTTATTTCATTTCATATTTTGATAGATTTTGCAGCCGAAGGTACAAAAACAATTTAGACACCTTTAACAGCAATTACTTCATAAACAATAAAAAACCGTCGCACACCTTTCGAACCGATCATAGAAAAAATGGGTTCGTTTTAATTCATTCGAAGAATGAATTTTAACACCGTTCTGATTGGTTGAGAACCTTCATTCGCTCAGTAAGAATACACAAGAAGGGATTTTGAACTTTATTCCGTGATATTATAATAGAACAGAAAAAATGCGCGCGGGCGTAGAAGCGCGGATCCGCGTTCCGACATACCAAGGGTCAATAGATAGCTTTGCTATATTACCTCCGATTTATTGAACGCCATTTATTTTTAAAATACACCTCAAGAATACTTTACACATAAATTGTTTAGACCTGCATGTATTTTCAATATAAAAAAATAATAATTTACTGCGTCAGATTTTTTTAAAGAGGTCGTTATCTGATGCATTTTTCCTTATTACGCAACTGCAAGAAATTCCAGGTTTTTTGGGATGCCGTCTTGTGCCGTTCTCCAACCCTTCCTGCAGCTAAAGTAGAGGCTGACATCTACCATTCAGGTTGTTTGGAATGCAAATCTCTCGAAGATACAGAAGCGCCATTTCATGGAGATTTTTACATTAATTAAGCAACACAATTTAAATTCTATCAAAAAAAACTTGCAACCAATAGAATCAGATTCTACACTCTCCCAGAAAGACGAGACGCCATAACCACGGCTCTAGTAATTATCATAATTGCATATCTAGTAATTATTCCGAGAGGAAAAATAAACATTTTATATATCGCAGTGCATTACGAGTGCATGCTATGGAAAGAGAATCGTGTGGTGAACAATTAAAGTTATGACGTATTATGTTGACAGGCCAAGATACGTATAAAACTGACCGATAACCCACTGTCCGTCCAGTGGGTCTCTGTTTCAATGCCAATGTTACCCGTTGCGAGTCGACATTATCATATCTATAATCATCAACGATTGTTCCTCGTGTCCAATCTTTTATCCACAAATCCTGGGACATCTTGGGCGTGGGAAGACAGCGGCTGCGGCCTTTTATGCCTTGCTCTTCTTTCTCTCTTAGCCCCTCACCTCCTGATTGCGGCCTGCCGCTGGATATCCGTTTCGAAGTTTCACTCTTGATGTTGGAATTTTGAAGATAGCCTAGTGCCCCCTGGTCAGCGTTTGCCCTGGGATAGTTGGGACGGTACCCAACCAATCCATTATCTCATTATTGTGGCTTCTTCAAGCGCGCTATCATTTGTGCAGTGCATTCTTGGCATCCATAAGCATAATTGGTGGTGCCTTTCCAGAGCCTTGATGTATCTTCCACACGGTTACTACGATTCTGAGGCATCCAAGAGTGTAGGGAGTACAACAGTTTTGTACACCAACATGGTGGCATCCTTGCTTAAATCGTGGTTGTCAGAGATTATCTTTCCGATGCGATGCTAGGACAAGCATCACCACCATTACCGGAAAATATGGCTAAATTTCATTACCGAATTACCGGTAATTTTTGAATTATATATTTTAAATTAATATTATGTGGCAATATGTACAGAAAGCAGGATCGTTGAGCGTTTATTGTATGGTTCGTTTATTCCGTGGAATTTTGTGGAATTTTCTGCGGCGTAATATAATGCGCGCACGTGCGTTAGGGATCCGAGCCTAACCATCGAAATAATCACTAGTCAAACTTGTGGTACTTAATTGATTGTTATTCATTCCTTGGCGGGTATTCTGTGTTCCGAAATATTTTTTAGTGGCCTCTGAGGTTTCTCCGAAGTCCAGTTGCATTATTCATTTTCTCTTTCAACATGTTAATGCAATTTTATCAATTATTATAATATTAATGTCCTTATATTTGGGTAAGTGATTTTTAAATAATCTCTATATTTAATTGTATTGCTGTATTATTTTAAAAAGAGTAAGTAAGTCGTATTTACCATTGGATATTAATCCTAATTTCCTTCGTAATTAATGTCCGTCTGGCAGTCCGTAACTCGCTAGAATTAGGCTTTAATTACAACTATGTACTTGCATTGACGACGACTAGCGAATTTATAATAAATATAGATTTTACACACATTTCTGATAGAATCAGGTGTTCATAATGCTGTCTGTAGTGGGTCTGCGGAGTGGCACAAGTCGCAATTGCGAATGGTTCCGCTTTCCAGAAGGTCCCCAAATCACCGAGCTCCAAACTCAAAAAATATTGGCAGATCTGATTGTGCTCGGCTGACTTCACGACTTCGTGTACGTGTCTCGGGATAAGGGGCCCCCATAATGTATAGCGAGACAGGCCCCCTGCATCATAAGTTCGTCCCTGCATACACGACGTGACATATTAAATCCGAACGTGTGACCGCGAATAGTGCTTGCAACCGCACGTGCAAGGTACGTGCCAAGTATTCACTTAACTCGTGGCGTCGGGTTAAAAATATCTGAATTATTCAAGTCCATACAACTTTTGCGATGTTCTTGTACACTTTACCTGACTTGGCTCGTGTGATACACGACACGATATTGGACGTGTCTCCAACACCAGGACCGATACCAATATACAACATCACGATTGACTCTATGTTTGACTTTAATTGTCCAGAAATAAACGTGATTTCGTATAATGACAAATTTATATACAGGGTGTAACACAATTAGCCCACAGTACTTCATGCAACAATGTCTTAATATTAATTAATAGTTATGGAGATAATCGACTTTAAAAATGACATTTATCACCTTTAAAAAAATATATTTCAAAAAGATGTTTGAGGTGCGTGTTACCGGTAATTTTGAAAATAAAACACAAGGTGTGGTAATTAAAGAGCATACGTTATCTCTCGCTTAGGCTACTGTAATGGTATCTACGCACATCTGCCGAAATAGAAAATAAACAAATTACAATCTGCATTTAAAGACTCTTTACCGGTGTTTCAAAGTTTGCACATATCTCACATGCATCTTCAAAACTCTCTGACTTAAATGGCCAGAGAGGAATGAATATAAGTTGGGCCTCACAACATTCAAGGCTATTCACAACATGGCCTTTCAATATATTACCAAGTTTTGCATTCCATTTTCCGCAAACAACAGACAGCTATCATTTCGCTCAGCATTTACGTCTCTAGTAGTTTAGTTGAACTAAATCGCGTCCACAAAACTAATTTCGGTGACCGTGCTCTCGTGGTGGCTGGACCAAAGTTATGGAATAAACTACCAAATAAACTGGGACGAACAGACAGCTTACAAAAAATAACTAAAGACGCACATATTTAGACAGTCATATAAAAACCTATAGAATCAGACCGTTACAATACTACCTAACGTTTTCCACTTCGAGTATGCATTCCGTGAAAATACCTAAAGGTACTGATACACATGCTTATTAGTGGCACGCGACCACGCGCAGTATTGACCTTCTTTAGCCCTTGCTTATTAGTGGCATGTATGTACGCACATTGCTAGTAATAAGCATGCTCGTGCCATTTTTGAGATGCTAATGTCATTCACCATGAGAAGGGGTATCTTTTGAGCATGTGTGAACAGGCTTGCTTATTATGAGCATGCTTATGCCATTCGCGGCTAGTATCTATCGATTATCAATGCGATCTTCTCAGTCCGCGACAGATGAAACGAATATGACGCGTTGGGGAGATGATAAAACATTACTTTTCGTGACTTATTATAGGAATCACGAATGTCTGTGGAATACTCGGTCACCGCTATGTAAAAATAATATAGCAATAAATAATGTTTATGAAACTTTATTAAAAGACATGAATGATTCAAATCTTAATAACAACAATAAAAATTATAAAAACTAAAATCAAAAATATTTTGATTTATTGTTTCACTTGAATTTTCTATTTCAGTTTGCAAAGTTTCAATTTTGAACTAGAGTTCCTCTCTATTCTATGACAAGAGCATACCACTAATAAGCATGTGTATTTGATTGTTAGCTTTGAGCATGCTTAAAATAAGCATGCTAATAATGAGCAAGTGTGTACAATAGTTGTTAGGGCATGCTAGTTTTGAGCATGCCAGTATCCTTTATTCTTCCTGGCACTCTCGACTATTGTTTTAAACGTCAATTTAATTTTTTTGCATGTCATCCAGTGTATAAGTAATAGGTTTTTTTTGCCAGTGTTTTGTAAAATAATTTTAATGTGCGAAGCGCCCTTCGTGTGATCACTCACGAAAACGGCGCTATATTATGTAAATTATCCAAGTATTATGATTAAGATAAAAGCGAGAATTCATAAAAAAAAAGCATCGCAGTTTTCATGACTAATTTTACTAGGGCACCTGCCGAATAAACTTTAAGTATATTTTAATTATTAAATTTTATGTACAATGTCCCTCTTGCTCCTGTACCTATGCGATCTATGACGGGTTACCTAGCGTCTTCAATTGCAAAACAACAACAGACTCATTGGAACCAATTCAACGTCCCACAACAGTCCAGGTCGGACTTGCGTCTTATGTCGAATCTCAAAATCATATTGGAGACTCGGTTCGGAGATCCGAAATAGAACAACAACAAAAACATGGTGGAGCTGAAGTCCGATATTTGGCACGGGCGTCATTAATGTTGACATGCAGAAAAATGAGCACGTCACACAGGGCACGTACCAGACTCAGTCTCCGGTCCCAGACTTGAGATAGACTTGTGCCCGGGTGAAACTGCGTTACAAAAACTCGCGTCAAGAGCGGTGCTGAACGTGTTTATTTATTTATTTATGTTTGGATGATTTATGTAGCGCCGTTTTCGCGAGAACTCACCTCAAGGGCACTTAAACAAATAAACATTATATTTTACAAAACAACTTACTGGCTGAAGAACTTATTTACTATTATTTATACACTAGATGACATGCAAAAAATGGAATTGACGGTCAAGATTATAGAATGAGAGGGCCATGAAAAATATGATGTATTCGAGGAATGCATACTTGGAATGGAGACGTATACTATCGTATCGGACTTATTCTATAAGTTTTTGTACGATTGTCTAAAGAGTTACGTCTTTAGGTGGTTTTTATACCCTTTCTTTTAACTCGTAGCGTCTGCTTGTCGCTTGTCTGTCAATTTTTTTTTGGATCGATTTTGAACCCTTTTCCCGTGATCCCATCGAGCTGAAACTTTGCAGGCAGACTCGTGGCGACGATGAAAATGATCTAACAAATTTACGTTAAATTTTTTTTTCTTAATAATAATAGTATAATTTTGGATTTTTCGAAATTTTAACGGTTTTCATTACTCCCTTTCGTAGCGTTGCACGACTCGAGCCGGACGCGTGGAGTAAGCGCGAAACCTGTTTCAACTAATAAATGAGAAAGGGAGTACAATAAAAACTTGGTTTTTATGGGTTAGTTTTTTTAACTGAGTTACCGTCAGTTTGTCTCAGTTTGTTTGGTAGTTTATTCCATAACTTTGGTCCAGCCACCGCGAAAGCACCGTTACCGAATTAATTCTGTGGACGCAATTTTCTTCAACTAACTTTACTTTCCTACTTTGTCCTGGGAAACTTCTACAGTAGACCAGTCAAAGGTTATACAGCCGTGCAATTCTCCCTTTTCCAGAGTCCAGATTTCCAGGAATATTCACCGCATTGTGAAATGCAAGATACTTTTCTGTACTGTCCGAAATATTGAAGTTTTCCGATTTTTATTATTTCAAAAATTTATTTTCGCAAGTTAAATATTACTACATTAAAAAAAAAACAAAAAAAAAACTGTTCATCTCGCTAATTCACACGATTTCACAATTTTATTATTGTTTCTTGATAATGGTAGGGTGCGCACTACTTGATGCGTTTTTAGCGCAATTATAATATACGTAGATGATATGGGACATATAAAATAACTAATTAATGTAAAGCTAAAATTCCGTCATTGTTGATGGGTTATATGTATATTCGTAATATTGTTTCAAAGACGTTTCGTGGGGTCTTGTTTTTTTATATGATGCAAGTAAAATTAAGACATTTTTCACAACGAATAAGATGCACAACGAATTTCGGGATAAAAATTGTAAGAAAAACACGCGAAGGACTGACACTAAACGGAAACAATGCTCATCGCAGAGACATGGAGCATCGTACGAAATTTGGTTACGATACAAGTACTAAACCTAGAATCGATTTTTATATTAATATTTGCATTTCCTTTGAAATCTACCGCCATTTTATACAGACTCACTCACGCCTAGGGTTGCCAGCTTTTATTAGAAGAAATAGAGTATATCTGATTTCAAAGGAGGTAAATAAAGAGTACGGACTTATAAAAAAGAGTATCACTTATTTCAAATTTTTGAAAAGGTATTTTTTGCTAATTTTTGCAGCACACAACAATTTTTCATTATTTTTAAAAGAATTTTACGACTCCAAACATTCGAACTCTAAGTTTACATAGATCAGGAGCTCATTTTTAATCAATTTCAACTTGGGAACACCAGCATATTAAAAGTAAATAGTCGACTTTTTGGTTACGATAATAGGTATGCATCATATTATATGCGTGACTGGCACTAGTATAGTAAACGTTGTGTAAAAAAGAGTATTTTAGCGTCCTCTACTAGTGTTATAGATTATAGAGTAAGCCTACATGATATAGAGTACAATACTCTATTTTAGAGTACGGTTGGCAACCCTACTCACGCCCAGGTGTAGCAACGTCAGCAATGCATGATCTTGTCGCAACGATGGCGTAAAGACGTAAGAAATGGTTCGAGTGCCTTGGTACTGAAACGGTTATGAGACGTGTCATGGCGAAGGCGACCCTCGCAAATCATAAGCACTGTGCCTTTAAACTGCCGAGAGCTATAACGGGGTCAGTGGTGCCAACACGAGGTCTGCGGAGCGCACGTGCTCGCCAATGATGCTCGCTACATCGGAAGCCTTATATGAACTCGACAGACATCACCAAGATATAATCTACAATTCGCGATCAGCAGTTTTCTTTGCGCGTCTCGCGTGTTTTTCTGACCGATACAGAAGCGAGGATTGAAAAGAATCGAACCGAATCTTGGACGGACGCTAGAGTGTCACTACGTGTGGCGAAAAAAGGAATTTATTACTAATTGTAACCCGTCAAAAATGACGGTACTTTTACATGCCGGTGCCTGAAGGATAAGTATTTACTTATTCATAGCCGACACCCATGAAATAGTAATAACGACTTTTATCAAAATATTTTAACATTTTGTACGAAATAAAGGAACAATTTAAAACCCTGCCGATTGTGCTGGGCGGAACATGAAATGATTCGCGTCTTTGCTAAGCCCTAGTATAATATTTATAGTATATTTTTGGCGGTCCACGAAAAGGCGACGGTAGCAACATGCGTTAGGCGGCCGGTTCGGGTTTGCTGGTCCGGTGTTCAAGCCCCATCCCCGGCCGTTTAATTTGATATTTTTTAGCCATGAATTAGAACGAAATTAAGGACGTTACAGGAAGTTACGAACGGACAGACAACGAAATTATTATGTTTGATTAAACGTAATAGTTTCCGTTTACTTTTGGCTCGCTCAAACGAGTGAAATATTCTGAAAATGTTGTTTTTTAGTGATTCTTCAGGGGTGATAAAGCGTTGTTTTCTTTTGACTTCTTTTTATCAGATTACTTATATTCGTTACAAAATAAAAAGGTGCTAAAAATTTTATGTTTAATTATTTAAAAAAATATAATCTGAGTTTGTCCGAACTAGGGTAAGTATTAAAGCCTGACAAACTATCAAAATGAACTTAAATAAGGTGTAATTCTAATGCTGGCTGTGTTAATATTAGAACAGTAGCATTTAATTACAAATGCAATGTGTAAATACAACAAATATATCCATCTGGTATCTCTATATTTCAAGGGCATTGAGCGAGCCAAAAGTACAAATTTTAATGAAAAATGTAAATGCACTTCGTGAGTACTATTAAATTCGAAATTCGTAAAAATGACACCCTATGCACAAATGATATGTGCGACCAACACAAACGCCCCTCAATAAAATGGATTTTTATTTATAACTTTTTTTAAAGTTAACTTTCTAGAAATTATTTACGATGTCATTAAAATGGATGTTCATAAAATTATGTTTACTTGATTTGAGTTTAATTATATATTTTTTTTATTACACTTGAGTTAATGGGAATATTGAGAGAGGATAAGAATAGTTGGTGAATGTGTTATTGTGCAGCAAATTAATATACGAGTTTGAATTTCTTATTATTTCTAAACATTCAAAATTATTTACTTATTACCTTTACACATGGCAAAGTTTAATGGTACATCAATGAAAAGAATGATTATTATATGTGATATGGTTTGTGAATTAAGAAAAGTTGTTACTAGTTAGACAACGATGATGATTTTTAGTATAATGTTGAGATTTATAAAAGTTTGTCTGACGTATTTACTAAAATAATTTCGGCATAAATTTTCATAAGCTCCGCTCTTTTTAATTATCTAATAAAAAACAAATTTAACAAATATTTGCGCATTAAATTATTTTTTATTTTAAGTAATACTAATAATTAATTAGTCAACGTATTTTCACAGACATAACAGATTAAGCTTCTATGACTTTTTTGGTCAATATTTATTTTGGTACGTTTCATTAAAAAAACTTTATAGCCATATATAAATTTGTTAGAAAATTATAAACATTTCTAAATACAAATGTCCCCACGACACATTTTAAAAAGAAGTGCGATAATTATTTTGAACAAAAATGTAACATTAAATATTGTGCCCTTGAAACAACAACGTTCCATCTATGTCAAATTTTATATAAAATGGCACTATGCATATGTATATAATTTAGAGAGAAATAAAATGAGTCTATTCCTTTTGGACATGTAGCACAAAATAATACATTTTATTTATAATACATATATCCAAATCAAGTTGGTGTAAAGAATATTTATTGCAAGCGGTTAAAATATATTTGTCTTTTTTTTGTTATCTCTTAAACTAATAAGAAATTTTACATGTTTGTAATGAAGTTATAGAGAAAAAATAATTCTAAAATTTTGACACAAAAAAGTAAATTCTGATCAAAATTTTAAATGAAATAAGGAAATTCCTACTTGACCCTGAAAATCTAGACAAAATATGCAATGTATTTAGGCAAGATAATGGGAAAGAAATGTGCCGACAAGCTGTTGAAGGCTTGGCACCATAAATTTAACAATAAAAAATCAAAAAAAAAAATTCTGCTCTTTGTTGGAAAACACTGTCATTTTTCAACACTCTTGACACTTTTTAAAATTATATTTAATCTGGTAGAACCAAATGTCAAATACATGGCACTACTTGTGTTACTTTTAGGTCAGGTAGACCTCTTTCCATTTAAGAAAGAAAGAAATTCCATATTGTTTCGTTGTGTTGGTGTTTACGGGTATAAACACCAACACAACGAAACAATGTGCCTCGTACGCACAGTGTACCATACTAATTTGATTGTCTTTCTTAAATGGAAATAGGTCTAACAGTGGTAGTTTAAAAGAAAAGATAAAGCGTTTGAGGCAGAACTGAAATTTTTAAAATAAAAAAATAAAACTGAAAATTTTAATCATGTTTTATATTTAGAAACGAATCCGCCCATATAAAAATGCATGCCAAATCTTTGAATTAACTACTGAACACTATCAGCTCGGTGTGCCAGATTGTATATTGAATGGAAGATGTGTCTTTCAACTGAGGCAGTTCATCCGTGTTTACGAACCACTGCTGTTATTGAAAACAGTTAGAAGACTGATATTAAACCATTTTGTAATGCAATCAAATACATAATTCATTCTTCAAGACCTATCTAGTGATTTTACTAATTGAGAATCAATTTGTTGGCGACCGGATAATAAATAAACAAAAGGTTTTGATTGGAATTATAAATTTACTAATGTCGCCAAACAACAAAAGGTCTTTTTTACAAGCAAGATAATATTATGATCAAAATAGTAATACTATTTGGTTCTTACATCGCGGTATACTAGTCTAGACAAATTTAAATTCTTCAAACATTACGATCATATTATTAGTTAACATGGTTGATAATGCATGAAATAATATGTAATAACTGTGTCTTTATGAATAAGTTCAAAGCGTACACTTAAATTAAAAGAAAAAGTACTACTATGATTTGGGAGTGGAGAAAGAAGCAATTTGAATATGAAGAAAGGTGTGTATTATATTGACTTTAAAACAGCAGTAATAGTATTGAATATTATTCGGCCGTATTCTAAAAATAGCAATATTGCTATTTCACAGGGACGTGCAGTAGGAACAAGAAGCATGACTTTTTCCTACGCACATATTTCGAAAAAAAAACGAAATAAGAGATATATCTCATAATAATAAAATAATTAACATATTATTCAGATGTTAACATTTCATAATATTCTACCAGATAAATATTTACTTTGATATTTCAAAAAGTCAAAAATCTGTTGTTATTTAATTAAGAAATACTTATTCATTCTAAGTTGACTGGTTATTTAGTGTGACACCGCATTAAATTCAAAATGTAATTTTTAATCCCCGTCAATTATTTTTCACACGTTTAACCAAATGAGATGATGAGATAAGAAAATGACAAGCACAAATGACACCAGGCAGTGAAAGATCATGTTAAGGTTAAATTATTTCGCATGACAACTTCAAAATGCTAACTTAACACAGTCTCTGTAAATGGTGTAATATTTTGATAAGATTTACAATACTCTGTAACAAAATCGACTATAGATACAATCACAAGTGCGTTTTGACAGGTTAAACTATCATAGGTTATATTTATATCAAGTGAATTTTCAATTTGATCTGCATAATAAAACCGTCATATTTGTGTAAATATTACAGAAATACATAATTACCTGAGTGAATTTTTGAATTCCTCGCTATAAAAACGATTCTGCCAAATGTTAAGAGGCTACTTCTGACACTAGTCATGATTGAAATTTTAGATCACTGTACTTTGCACACTCGCGTTTGTTGACAAACACTAGTATTCCACTAATCTTAAATATTGTTAAAATTAAATATTATTCTGTATATCACTCGTCACGTGAAGCGTGGTCAAATATCAATTCTATCACAGTGTGATAAGCTTATGTCTAAAATGACAACGAACTCGCGAGATCGGTGTTTATTATTCAATCGGGATTTTAATCTTCAATGACGCAATACCTTTACGTATTTGTCAACACAAAACAGTTAATTTTTTGTGTTTTGTGGCAAAGTACCCTCAGGAAACGGTCATTAGCGAAAACAGTCACTATTCACATTCGCGATTTTAATTTACTTTACCCGAGCGGCCATTGCGCGAATACAGCTGATTTTGATTCGAGTATCCATTACGAGAGTCGGCGTAATGGCAATATCGTTGCCTGCAATATCACAAACGAAATATTTTCTTGACATCTGTTGACAAAATGTCAAAACATTTTCCACTAGGTATATGAATTACTACTATTCTTCATTTTTCAAATTTAACAAACGTTGAATGGCGAGGACAAAGGTATGTATTTTAATTCAAATCAAATAACATTTATTGATTTCATCTCACTGGGTTATCTCAGATCACTGAGCTATAGAATTTATTATTTGTCAAGACATTTGGTGGCAGTCTTCATAGATTTTACTTTGTCTTCTACTCTTCATGTTATTATAGAAATAACAACCTTACTTCACAACACTGATATCTGTGGTCCAGCCATTTCCCCAACTTGGTAGGAAATCAGGTTAGTTATTGGCTGCTACCTGTAGTCCATTAGTGAGACCCATTGGATTTACATAGAGGCCTCAAGCGACCCAATGCCACGAAAAATTTTGTTATCTCTGTGTTGAACTGTGTGATATAGTGGTGTTAACTAAGAAAATTAGATCATAGTGCAAAATGGAAAAAGGCGTTAGGCTCCAATGCAAAATGAAGGGTCTTCTAATGTGTATTGTATACTTATAGATTTAATAATATTGAATATGTGGGTTCAATGGCCCGTTCCCTACGCTACGTTTTGACTAGGGCCGAAATTCTCACAGAAAATCAATCGGGCAACAAAAAACATTTGAACAAAAAGCGCGGACGTCTGTGTTTATATACAGATAAGATCGACATCGGAGATTAGAAACCGCTGACCTGTTGCGTCCCACGCTGCATACAGAAGAATAACAATGAAAAATGCACACGCGAGATTCTGCTGATGGTATAGTATCACGAAGACAAAGGATTGCAAATATGCTCACAGCCGCTTCTCATACAGGTTTTTTTTGTACACGTCTCAACAAAATCGGGATATAAAAGACGTGTTGGCGAATTCCCATCTCAGTTAGTCTCCCTCGCCTCAACCACGAGGCCACTGTCACTGTCGCCTGCCCAACGACAGCTACTCGTAGCATCACCTAGCTACAGAGTTTGTCTCCTTCTACGCCATAAGATCAATCTTCAGCCTGCAATAGTTACGACATCAAACCACTATCGCTACGCCGCCTATCTTATTCCTCACTATGCCTCCAGTCTCCAATCCATTGATCATCGTCGGGATCCGAAACACTGTACCCCACATTCTGGTGACCCACGACGTGAGATGAACACAGCAACCTTTTGATTCAACACAACAACCCACATTCTGGTGACTTCAACGTGAGTCATCCCTTTAAATAGGTACTGTACAGTTTTCTGCATTTAATAAGGGGAATAAAATTGGTGCCTCGTCATGATACAATATTATATCATAAAGAAATTTGTGAGTTAAGACATTTATGTATGTGCGTTCCCAAGTGAAAAAACTTCTTTGTTTACAGCTTTGGCCTAATCCCTAATATGGCATCTTAGTGTGGTACTACTGGTATTTCCATAATACGTATATGAGAGTAATTGTTTTTTTAATTTAATAATTATATTTCTTGATATTAGTTTTACATATGATTAGTCCATATTATGTTACATTTAATAAAAGTAAATTGTTACATATATCAATATTACATAAAACAAATGTAACAAAACTAACGTAACTTGTAACTCCTGTGTTACATAACATTAACATTTTGCATTCACAGGGTAGGCACCGGAAAAAGTTTTGATACCATATGAGGATTATAAAAGCAAAGGCAGCAATATCCCACTGAGGTATTTCTGAAACAAAAAATTTCTATGGAATCTATGAAACCTACATCTTATTGGAATTTTTCTAAAAGACAATTGTCACCTCAGTTTTTCTTTTGTATACATGTATCAATAAATATGTACATAATTAAGGGTGGTACATAATGGTGACCGCGACCAAGCGACCATGGTCGCCGTTCTTGGCGACTGCGACGCGCGACCGCCACCAAGGCTCGCGACCCATACTAAAGTTCAATGTTTCTGCAGTTGCTAGACTAAGCAGTTTTGTTCCAAGTATTATGTCGGACGTTTTAATTACGAATAGAAAAAGACTTATAAAACAGTTATTGGAATACGAAGAAGAAGATGATATTCTTCCCAAATATTTTTTTTCCGATTTTTTCCCAAATATTTTCTCTCACGATGTTATCTTTGTATGATTGGAACCTAACATCATATAATATAGGTGAATTTTTAGCAATTAATTCTACCAATACCTCGTCCTTGTGCGAAAAAAACACTGTCATTATGAAGTACTTGTCGGGTGCGACGCGCGACAGCACTGCTTCCGGTGCGACCGGGTCGCGGTCGCCAAGTCGCTCGCAGGCCACGCCCACCGGTTGGGCGATGCTGCCGCATGCATCCATCAGTAGTTCATACTAATTCACACGAAGCGGTGGGTCGCGATCGCTTAGAACGGAATGCCACCTTAAGAGAGAAGGGAATGGATGGATGGAATGGTGAACATTAGTCAACATATTCATGGTGTAAAAGATCCTAAAACTTGCCAAGGACAGGCCGCTTCCATCTCCTCGCTCCGGGCAGCGGCCCCAGATTCGGGGACTCTTTGATCCCTTTGCCAATTTTTTATTTGACATCGCCATTTTGTCAAGTGACACATCCTCAGGGGTCGATTGGTGTACTTGGATATTGCTCCCTTTGCTTTTAGTAGTAATTGGAAAACGTGATTTTGGAAGGAACAGAGCTATATTTCCTATAAAATCCCGAATTCAGTATATTCTAAATTAGTAATCCTCGATGGCTGCATTCAAAACTTTTATTTTCAGTTTTTGGATACTGCTGTTTTTGCTTTTAAACCCCTCATATATGTGTTGTAAGGCATGGATCTTCCAGGCCTATATAATTTCGCCCCCAATGCATCGCAATTACTGCATTGACTTATTACTATTTATGAGTACAGATCTCTGTCTTTTAATTTATCAAAAAGCATAAATAACAACACAATTAAAATACAGAACCATTTATTTAAATAAAATCTAACAGAGTGTAAAAATTATACAAAAAATAACTTAACACTGGTTTAAATAATCATTTCAAACAACAGTTTTATTTTACTATTTATCTAATGTTCTGTAGATTTTCTCATAATAATATTTATTTATTCAAACCTGTGAATTGAAAGTGTTCAGTTGTAAAAAAATTATGCAAGTAGTACCTGCATAATGTATTATAATGTGCACAACAGCTTGCATGTAATCCTTCCAAGCGAATGAAAAATATTAAATTGCACTTTCTTCGAAAAAAATGTACACTGTTATCGTATTGCTTGCTAAGATGTTTCCTCGAAATATTTTTTTTATATTAATGTTTTTTCAAATGAGGCGTGAAAATGTACTGAAATTTAAAATTTAAACCATTGAAAATTATATTTTTTATATTAATGTACATGTAGGGAAGTGGCGGGTATTATCAAACGGTAGCTAGCAGTACTTGACGGGTATTACAGTAAAACCCAGTTAATTTGAAATTCACCATAATTTGAAATTTTTCAAACCGCCATAAATTCAAATCATAAATATTGCATTTTTAAAATGAATTCTTGTAATATGCAAAAATACAAACTTTTTTACAAAACTAACGGCCTTTCATAAGTTTTACTATTTTTAGCATACATATTTCGCAATCTCATCGCCATTTTTTTTTGTACCTTGAATTTCGAATCAATGGGGTTCTACTGTATCTATGTTGGAGATGATAAGAAACGGTCTCTTGTTTTATAGTTGTATGACGCACAACCAATATTAATGACTATTCGATGCTCAGAATAATTAGTCTACAAAAACATCTTGAAATATATCATATTTAACATATCACAACTGCACAATATCTACATATGTATGTATATCTAAAATTTAATCCCTGTCTGAGTATTCTCTATATAGACCTACCCCTTTTGACTGACAAAGCTGATTTTGGATAGTTACTCTTCAGGACCCTGTGCAGAATACAGGCACCTTTCCACTGGCCACCCCATCCCACCGGACATCTCACCCCGCCTGAACAAAATTTTGAATATCATCGCTCTTTAGGACTTGCATAAAATAATGACATCCCAAATCTCACTACATACTAAGCCTGAACCTCTAGTAATAAATATAATTATGTTTTTTACTAACATACTTTTTGTGCCATGTAGGACAACTTTTCATGTACCTACTCCATTTTTAAAATAAAATGAATTTTAATGCACTTATCAAATGACAACCAGTTCCACCAACTAGATATTTTACATATAACCTGTCCCAGGCTAGCGTTGTGTGTACATGACGAAGCGCGCACTGAATGCACGATTTGGGCGCGGGTTAATAAAATGTTTCAAATGTCATTTCTTTTGCTCGTGATATTTTCTGATCTTCATCTTATAAGTATAAAAGCCAGATAAAGTTTCTAATACCCGCCTCTTCCTTTATATTTTCATAAAAAAAATTGTAAATGACAAAAATCTGTGATAAATATTACTTTCATAAAACAAAATATCTAACTACGGCTGTTGCAATATAAAACACCAAATTGCTTTGAATATCCCATATTTGAGTATTGAATGAGATTATCCGTGTAATTCGCACATTACATAGAGATTTCGATGCATTCTGTATAGTAAATAAATTCAACACATTAAACAAATTGCAATCTTTTGTCGTACAATGTTATAAGTTGTAAATGCTTATCCTACAACGGGGCAGCTTAATGTCCATAATGTATTACTAAATATTTGAACAGAAAATGGAATGTGAACTACAAATTCTTCATGGTATTGTACCTTTTCAACAAGTAGGTAATATTTTAAGTTATTACATAGAATTATAAATTTATTTCACATACATAGTTTTAATATTAAATATACATTCATTAATACTAAAGCAATTTTAAATTCAAGTGTGAGTTCAAACTCAATAGTACTTTTTTTAATTAATTGGCTTTGAATTCATCCATTGAGCTTTCTATATCAAAGTAAACTAACTGGTGTTATTTTTTTAAGTAAGATATAATAAATATTTTTTGTTCAATCATAAAAAATAATCACAATTAAAGCACGCTTATCGAAGTGAATATTTCTCAAAATATATCAAATTATATTGTTTACACATGAAATAAGGAGTACAAATATTTAGTATGCTTGCCTGAAGAACACTTTTGCAACCTTTCAAAAAAACTATAGGTTTATTGTCTTCTGACTTTTTTTTACTATTCCAAAATCAATTTAGCTATGTACCTACGAGTATATTTACTAAACAAGTATTGTAAAATAAATAAGAATGTTTCTTATAAACTTCATCTTGTCACATTGCAATGACTTTTGTAAAAAAAATCTGAAATTATGTTAGGGTGCAGGGACATTATAGCTTTGATGAGAAATTATTATGCATGTGTTTGATAAATACAAATTAAAATATTCTTTCCTTAATTTGATTCATTCCATCGTATATGAATTTGATTAATACCATCATATATATGTGACACAGCCAATCATTAACAAGTTAGGGATGTTTTATTCATGGGTTTAGCCATTGGCAAGTAAAGTGCAAGGGGTGTACAAATGCCACAGAGGCATACAAGAAATACAACATATACTGATAAACTCTCCAAAAACACTGGCTGTGTCGGATAAAAATGTACAATAATATTTATACCATGCATATATATTTATCACTTTAATTTTTCATTGTACTATGTATGTACTTAGTTATAATTATCATCCCTGCCCTGTTTTTCCAAGACAAACATTGTTCTCTCATTTCCTTTCGAGCGTACATACTAAATGGATGACCCCTAACAACATAATTTTTTGTTACAATGCAATTATTTTTGTTCTGTTGCAAATAGTTTACCTCATTGTCCATAATTGATGAACAATGTGTAAAATCACTTTGTAAAACTGAGAATGTTGTAGTTTCCTATATTTTTTTTACAGAGATAGATATTTAATAATTATCATTGTGTTTCTCTTTGGTGAAGTATATGAACTTGTGATGAATGAACTCCTATTATAAATGTTAAATTATGTATCAGGTTACATTTTGGTGATGATAAAGTGGATAATATACAAATAGTATTTTTACATTACATTACTTAAAATACATTCATATTATTAATATTACACATTATAAAATAAATACAAGAAATTCATTTGACTGGATCAAAATTACTGCTGTATATGTGAAAATACAAAACATTTTGATGTTACGATATGTATAAAAATGTAATAAAGATGTTTTGTGATAAAATATTCTTACTGTTCTTGAACACATACTCTGACTGCATTACTTCTTCTTCTTCCCATTTCTTATCCATTCAATAGATGTTGGCTATCATATTATTTCACCTTCCTCATAACAGTACTACAGCCTGTTCAGTAAATATATTGCTCATTGTTTAAAGCCCTGCAAAAGTTAATTTTCTTTGCCTTGAATTAATACTACTAGGAGCTGCTCCCTCTAGCGATGGATCTCTCCCTAGTCTTGATTCCTCACCTGCGATCTGTCTAGCTGTGGAAGCTCTTTTGGTAGTTACACTACCGATAGTAAATTACTGCTTTGGTGATAATGATATATGTGACACAGCCAATCATTAACAAGTTAGGGATGTTAAGTAGCAAAATAATGTCAGACAAGGTCTATTAGCCATATACTTTAAAATTCCTCTTCTCTTAAAAGCCGCCATCTTTGCATAACAGCATTCTTGCTAATAGATTCAATCTGATGGTAGTAAGGGTGTAATTTATATTTGTTGACAAATGGTTTGTTTTTAATGCCCATTGTATTTTCAAAAATACAGATGTATTTCTAGAACAGTCATTCTACATTTTGGAATGTTATCGAAGTATGGATATTTTTCTATACTTATTTTATTGTTATTTCACATTTATAACAACAGTGCTAACTAATTAATGAATTTTGAGAAATCTTCTTAAAATTAACAAAATAAAGCTTTTAAAAATCACTCACAGCATTCAACAACTCTCATCAGCTTTGTTCGTATATCGAAAATAATAACAATAAAATTTCATCAAACGCCACTGTGAAAAAACATCTAAGAAATTTTAACAAATATATGTATAAAATACCAACTGATAATATTTAATCTAATATTTATTTTAATAATATTTCTTGCCGAGGAAATTTACCTATTATTTTACTAGTCATAGCTCATTATCAAAATAATATGACAGCTTTTACATAGGAGGTATGCGATGTCTTGGAATGTCTCGCACTGTTAATAACTTAATACTACAATTTGGCAAATATTTCAAAAAGGTACTAATAAATTTTTCAAACTCATATTTAATTGCGGGCAACACTTGAAATTTCAACACGGTTTCTTAGTTTCCGCTTAATGTAAATCCTCTTTTAAGCAAGGCTTAATCATGTTTCTATTATACATATACCGGATCTTGGTAGCATGTTTTGTGTGCCTACATGGTGATAATGCCTTACAATTAAAATTAAGAAATATTATATGAAAATGCTTATTTTTATATTGTTTTAAAAATCTAAAATTGTTAAGAAATGCCTAAATATAAAATATTAAGTTGCAGAAACCAAAGTGGAGTTATGGCAATTTTTGTCTTTGATTTCTTCAACTTATAACAATATTTTACATTCAAGCATATAAGCTTTAAATTTAAGATGTTTAAAACAATTACTTCTAAAATATAATGCAGCTAAATTAATTTATAATGTGTATACTATGTGCAAACAAATAATTAATGTGTTTCAAAATATGTACAAGAATCATTTGCATACTTAAATACTGTGCACTGTTAGAAGCGTACTCTTCGATAACCTTTCACACAAGAGAAGAACATTTACAATTTACTTCACTAGACTAAGAGCAACTGTCAAAAAGAAAATCTATTTTGAATTTAAAAAAAATACTTTTATCACTAGGTTAAAATTAATACTAACTAAGAGAAAAGTTAATAATTGTAAAATTTAATGTACAAAACTGTGTCAGTGTGGCAGGTGTGTGATCTCCATTTGCCAAGAAAAATAAATGATTTTGCCGTCAATTATGTCTCTCTTAAATTCTATGAATAATTAGATAGCTTTTCGATTTTGAATTTAGGACAGCAATCCGAAAAAGACACTTAATAAAGGAATAATTGCAGATTAATTTCTAAACACAAAAGCAATAATATGAAGGGAGTATTTTCTAACAGTTGAGTAATTGCTAAAAGCCAATGTCACCAATATAATCATTACATTAAGACATTTATGTTTCGATAGATATAAAGCAATTTGTCTTATTCACGCAATTTGTGCCAGTCTGCTATTTGACGACGTGGTGAATTGCAAACTTCGTTCCAGTGGTGTAGAGCGCTGCCGATAGCCTTTGTGCCTCCCAGCTCAAGTCTGCCAATTACCTTAAAAATCAAACAGATAATAAATTAGTAGTTTGCAGGCAGTTTTTTAAAATAAATTGTATTTATCTATAATTTTTGCAAAATAACGTGCATATATCGTAATATTATCATATCACAATTTTAAGATTTTAATATATCATAATATTCTGTCAGACAAACATTTAATTTTACTTTATTTTCCATATTGCACCCCCGCTCAAGTAGTGACACAACTCAAAAAATTTAAAAATCAATTTTATTGCACAATTAGTTTCACAATACTTCAAAATGTTGTCTCAGAAAGTATCATAGCATTTTCTTTATAATGTTATGCACTTTGAACCCTAGTTTACAATAATTCTCGATACATAAATATGACAGATGGCTCTACAGTTTCACTAAATTTCAAATTAAGTTACACTGTGTTGACTCATATCTGGATGATCAAGAACTCTTCATTTGCATTTGCCTGAATGAAAGACATTTTTACCATGTTTTCTCTCACATAAACCATTTTGTCATGTAAGAATATGTTTCTTATTATAACAATACATTCTTACTAAGTACATATAATATACATATAAATTAATATGCATTACACAATGTAGCGGTCATTAGTTTATATTATATATTTTTAGTAAATGTATGAACACTAGGTTTACGGCACCCGTCAAATTGACGGATTTCCGATTTGCTTTGTAAATTTTACTAAACAGGCAGAATTTTTTCCTGATTTTTTTTAAGGACTTTTTATAATGGATCAGTGCAAATATATTTACTGTTTTTTTTATTATTCGGAAACCTCTTATTTTTGAAAATCTTGTTGCTTTATACCTATCTCTATTTATTTATTTTAAATTACCTCTTGCAAAACTGTAATTACAGTTTAAACGCAAGGATTTAATTATAATAAGTGTATGTACATTTCTTTACTTAATTGTATTTACTTTATGATATATTATATAATAGCTACTATATTAAACTAATTTTGCTTTTCCTATCCACTTCACAATTCACTGTAGTATTTCTTTAATGTCTTTTTTATATTTTTTTGTCCCGTTACATTTTTTATTTTATCCAGTAGCTTGTTGAATAATTTTGGAATTACGCACTGTTTGGTTCTGTCTCCTTAACAATTATTTGTTTTTTTTTTATTTCTAGTTTTTTATTTGTTACTTGTCTGGTCGTATATTCATGATGTATTGGTGTTTTGAATATGTATGAATGAATATCCCTTTTGAATTTGTCCCATTTGTAAAATTATTACTTTTGAAACAACATAATCATATTTCTACAATTTATGTGAGGCAGTGAAGAAAGAATGTCATCGATGTTTAGAAAATTTTGTTTCAAAAACAAATTGCAAGTACTTATGCGCTGCGTAACGCATTTGGAGCATTATGATTTATGGGTCAATAAAAAAGGTCTCTTCGAGGGTTGATTTTTGGCAATGTTGACCATGTGAAAATCTTCAGTTTTAGAATTTTAGCCTGTGTATGAAGACGTGTGTCAAGTTTTAAAATTTTAGCAATACGTATACATAAATATTTGGAAAGAAAAAATCTACTTATTGTTAGAATTTTTTCGATAATATTATTTTCTAATATTTACTAATTAATTTTGCAATAATATTTATTTTATCTTAACCCATTTTTAGCAACCATGAGTGAATCAAGAAAGTATTTAGAATTATTGAAAGAAATTTCTAACATCAATGAAGATAATTCTGAAGAAAGAGGATTTAAAAAGTGAAAGTGAACATGAATCTGAGACTTCCGAATTCATCGACAGATAAATGACAGAAGAGTCATTAGAAGATGAAAACATTCCAGGTCTTGGTAGAAAAAGAATGCGCATTTCCTCAAGCACCGACTCCGAGAAAGGGTCATTCACCTCCAAAAGCAGTACAATAGAACTACTTAATGTCGATGGAACACAATGGATGGGCTTTGAAGTGGATCCAGCGGTAGGCTGCCCATTCCCCCAATATTCAAAGGTGTCGCAGGACCTACTGGATATTCCAAAAGAAATGTGATGTCGGGTCATGTGCGAACTGCCTTCGAACTAATAATTTATATGCGCATGTTAGAACATATCAAAGACTGCACAGAAATAGAAGCGCGTCGTGTTCTAAAAAAGAATTGAACCATTTCAATTGAACAGTTGAGGACTTCAGTTAAAGAAAACAGTTAAATAAAACATTTAATACAAAAAAAAACGAAGTACTTACGTGCATCCGTCAATTTGACGGGTGCCGTAGAGATAGGTATATCAAAAATGCCCGTTAACCTAGTGTTAATCTAATTATTAAATCATCTACAGGGGTGGGTAAGTCTAGCATAACACCACTGAATTCATCCATAAATACATAATCAATAATTCACTAACTTTTATTCCATCCTACAACAAATTGTTTATTTTTCTGAAATATTTAGGAATATGGGAAAAAGGAAAAGAATATAGGAAAAGAGATCAAGGGAAAGGTAAAAAATGAGGTCGATAATTTCACAATCACTCAAATGTTGGAAAAATTGCATAAGACTGATGATTTTTAAACTGAAAAATATATTTTTTAAATTCATAATGATGCATTTTTTTTCTACAATTTTCAGTTGATACAAAAAATATTCTTTGGGAATGGGCCAGTTTTGAAAATTTCCCAGGCCGGTCTCAGATCGCCAATCCGCCCTAGTCATATGTTTTTATACTAGCCGGCAACATGAAATATTTTTGTATTCTAATATTCTTTAACTTATTAATAAATTTAGTCAATTGCACACCAAGCATGATTCTTACCTCATTCTTTGTAACCCTGTCCCAGTCTAGCAGTAAAAATTCTAAAGAAACTGAATCCAGACCCTCCCCTCCGGCAGGTATATCAAACACAAAGCTTTCATTGAAAACTGGATTCAGAGTCCTCTTCTTCACGTGTGTCTTCTTCTTAGCGATGCGCTGACCATTGTACAATAGATACATCTTCACATACCTGAAATATATGTTTAATAGTTTATTTGTAAATCTTCTTTTAATTAATAATATGTTTGTAGCACTCCAGGCCCAAAAAGCGTGATTCAAAAAGCTCGTCTACAATGGAATTCCATCCAATTTCATTTTGAAACTGATATCCATATTTATCATTACTTTCTAAATATATATATTCAATTTTCTTATTAAACAGTAATAGAGTTTAATTCAGTAGCAATTTTATAATTTATAATTTCTGCTGCAATTATTATTTAAAACTTATATTTGACCCTTTACTCCCTTCTACTCTTTAACCTTTCATCGTGTTTTTGAATTCATAACACAGTTTCATATAACAGAAATCACATTTTGTGTTTGAAATCTAAATATGTAATATAAAAAACATAGAATATTTTATATTAATGAGATATTACGGATCAGCAAGTCCTGTGACATCCATTTTGGGAAGGTTCCTAGCTTTCAGTAGTACAACAGTCAGCCGATTAGCAGCGGGCTGCCAACACAGAGACAAGAGCAACTCTCCACGTCCTTGTGATCGAATCTATAAGAAATATATTTTTGTAGATGAGTTAGGCTCATTATAAACAATACAGATTTTGTTTATAACTAAAAATAACAATAAACAAAATGATGTTAAATGTAATGAAAATTAGATGTCTATTCAATGTGCACATTCTCGCTTATTGAACTAACTAACTTACGACAATGCCTCTTTTTTGCAAAGCTGGCAGAGAAAAGAGAATGCCACACTAATCTAACTTGGCATGCCACTTTTGCCTCGTTTACTTTCATATGTCATTGTTGATTGCAGAATATTCTAAAAGGACCATCCTCCAATGCCTGGTCTGACTCATTTCAGATGTTTCACAGCTGCCCTGTTTCTGTTGCCTTCATTCTGCACACCCAAACTATCTCAGTGATCTACATTTGCTTTAAATTTCTCCATTTAATCTTTTAATTTTTATTATTGGAAAATAATTCTCCAAATAATAAGACTCATTGAAATAAAACAAAAGTTAACAACTACTCGTTTATTAAAAATGCTTTCATTTCTTCTTCAATCTGTCAATATAATGGACAAATTCGGTCAAGTTTGGGGTGTTTTGTAATATTCAATGGTTAAAAACTAAATACCGTATCTAAGAAATAGGTTTTTGTTGGGAAAATGTAAAAGATTTTTTTATTGTTTACCAAAAAAAAATTTGTTTCTCGAGATGATAAAAATTAATTCATGTGTTGAAGGAAATTGATTCTACAGATAATAGATTTCATTACAGCCATAAAATGTTACCTTTAGACTACGAGGCTGGATCTCTCGACACAAAGGCAAGGCCTGAGATGTTGTTTTTGACAAATCTACAGCATTCAAAGCGCAGAAGACCTCACCAATAATATCGTCACGTGAATACCTTAAAACAATATGGAATACAATTTTATTGGTAATATGTATTTGAATTACTTTGTTTATTTGTATTTCTAAAACAGTTTAGCAGCAAATATATCAACAAGTTTAATTTTAATTCTTGTTGATATACCCTTTGTAACCTTGGAACAACAAGGTAACATCTGGCAAAACAAAATAGAAGTTATCAGAATTTCTACAGTAATTTTTACCTTAAAATTCCAACATGTCAAATTTTCTAGTAATTTAGGAAATATGTAAACAAGAGAACAAAGTTAATATATTTTAGTAGCACTTGGAATATTTTTTAATACAACTGTTGATTTGAATCAAAATGGAATGATTATACTGAACGGATAGATCAAAACTGAGATATGACCGGAGTCCCAGTACACACATCACTAAACCTTGGAGACCAGGAACACAAAGAATGGAGGCGATCAGTTTGTGCTATTGAAGCAGACTAGAGGACCATAATACTTAGTCACGAGTGCATTGACTAATAGGAAGAGAGAAAATGTACGAATGATTAGTAATTGATAAATTATGCATCTTTAGAGTAGTGTGGTGGATTCGCGAAATGAAAAAGTGTTAGTTTGAATTTGGATACATATTTATTTCTCGCCGAAGAGAAGCTCGGGGAGTGAGTGAAACTATAAGAAAAATAACAAGGAAGACCCCCGATCCAATGGTGGAAACGCCACTGCGTCTGCAGCATCGTCTTCTGTCTCCACCCTTTGTTTTCGTTATCACCCACTGAACATTCTAGGACCTTCATTGTTTCCAGGCGACAGCGAGTTTGCTGTGTCAGCAGTTTATTTCGGGAGAGAGATAAAAGACAATTGCCGCCGAGAAATTTTCTTGAGTAGCAATACTGCCACATGCATTGCATTGTATAATGGTCACTACACATCTGTCTTAGAAATCCAGGACCATAAATGAATGGCTCGTAATTGGAATGTATGGAGGAAGATTTTTGAGGAGGCCAAACCCCGCCAATGGTTATACCCAACAGTGGCGACGATAATTTATAAAGCACCATTTTTGTACAAATTTAACCTTATGGACAATTAACCAAATTTTGCTGAAGAATTGGAATATTAATATTCGAAACATTAAAGCTTAATATCTCAGTTTGATGTAAATGTCACATGGTACCTTGCTGTTCCAATAGCACGATATGTAGACTTAATCAATGAGTAAATTTAAAGCAGGGAAAAATGTAAATATTATAATAAAGTTACTTACATATTTGTGCTATTTTGAGAAGAAGAAAAAAATCGGTAAGTAAAATAATGTTCAGAAAAAAAAAGTGTTAATATAATTATATTTCAAATTGCATGATATCAAAGGATGATGATGTTAAAATATATAATTGCGTGTGGTGTTCTGTATTATTTACAAGATGTTATATACATGAGAAGTTGATTGCATAGGTGTAAGCTCATATTATGTCACCCTGCATATTTGAAAACTTTGATCGATCAATACCATTGATCAATCAATTTTTTCAAATTACTAATAACTTTGTCACATTATTATTTACCTGTCAAAGCTCAGAACAACAAAGTGCAGTGTGATTGTCTGTAGTTGGTTAAAATTAATTCCGTAGAAGGTAAAATCTTCGTCGTAGACAGGATTTCTTGTTTTACGAACAACTCTGAAATAGAAAAAGAAAATTAAAATGACTTCAACACTTTTGGTTGAATTATTATTAGTCTATTTCTTAATTTAGACAACGGAAAGCATTTTCAATGGCAGTTGTCTTAAAAATGGGATGTAACCGATGTTCTGTGGGTAAGTGATACTTTGTACTACATATTTAAACTTCAACATTTTATGAAAATATGTCAGAAATAATGTAAACTTGGATGTCACTTATCTTCATAATTGTTGATATCAGAACATTGATGTAAGAATATTTTTAACTCACAATGTAGACGGAATCTACCTGTAAATTATTGTGAACTAGCTTATTACAACCCTATATACAAGGTGTAACAGAGCTAGCTAGTCCTTAATACTTTACTGGTAGATTCTGCCTGCGTTGTGAGTCGAAAATGTTCTTACATTAATGTTCTTTGAATCACCGTTGGAATTGTCTTTTTCAGACAACTCAATATCGCCAAAATTGGCGTGTTAGTCAATTAGCCTTTCCACTGTCGATATTAATGTTAATTTAGTTTACCTCTAATAAAAAACCACTTTAAAACTTTGTGAACTTTTGCAAATTTAAACATACATATATGTATTTGAATTAAGTTACACATACCTGGTCTTCACTTTGTGTTGCTTATCAGGTAACAGTTGTAGTTTGACATACGGATCACTGGAGCCCAAATTAGGATCCTTAGCCGGTAGTTCTTCACATTTAACGACCGACACAATTAGTGAACTTTTCTCGTGCTTGTATCTGTGTAAAATCAAAAATTTGAGCATTAGAATCGTTCTCACATATTAATGGGGTGCGAGATACGATGGGAATTCATAATAATTAATACCTGATAAATTTGGGACCTTCGGGCTTCTACAGAGTTGTTATTCATTTTGGATTTAAATACATATTAGCAGTTATTTTACTTTTTTTTAATAGAGATGTGAACACGGAATACGTGTCACATTAATATTCTTACTATTGTCAAACTAAGCCAAAAGCCTGTGCTATGAAAATTGGATTAAGTTGCTGGTGTTTTGGAATGGCGCTTGAACCACCAACCATTAGATCACTAGGCGAGTGTTTTGACCACTACACCAACAAGCTACTCTATTATTACTACATATTTAATTATTTGCCAAATATAATCATTTTTCAATTTATATTATTTAATAAACCTATTTGTTCTTTTCCTTGCACAACAATCGTTTGATTTTTAAGGTTTGATTGTTAGGATTAACAGGTTAAAAATTATAAATATTTTATTGGAATTAAGGTTTTTCTCTTAACACATTGACTGCCAATCCCACCTAATGGGGGTGCAATGCAACAGTAAGTATACGGTTATCATGTGTAAGCGCATGATCAGCACCTCGCGCACTCCCGTCATCACGCATAAAATTGAAATTATATTTTAAAATTGGTAACTAGCGTAAAGTAATTTAACTGTGATTATTTTTATACTGTCAAATTCTTTTTTATTGTTTGTTTATTAATATCAAATTTTATTTTAACCTCAATTTGAAGTGCAGTTGACCCAGCTTGATGATTCCATCTTCAGTTTCAATGATTCCATTATCTCCAGGCTTCAGGGTGTTTTCTGTTTCCTTAATTGCGGCTCCAGGTAGTTCTTTGTGAGGAGTTGGTGGAGTTTGTGCCTCAGCGGCCCCCTTCTCCGTCTCAGAGTGGTAGGAATCCTTCAAGGAATCGGGCACAGGAGCAGGCGGGGTGGCTGGTGTCAGCCCCCCAGAAGGTTGCTACAAAATTAAATAAGTTTGTGAGTTTAATAACATTTCATTTTGCGACACCAGAACTTTTATATTATTTTTAGACTAAGATCTTAATTCTTGGAAGTATATTAAAAATTTTCTTTTGATTCATTTAGTACAGAGTCGTTTTAGGCAAAAAATTTTTTGGTATAAGTAATATATTTTTCATTATTTAGTGGTCTCCAATACCAGTTAAAACAATTTTATATATACAGGGTGTAACAGAGCTAGTCCACAATACTTTACAGGTTGATTCCTACCTAAATTATGAGTCGAAAATGTTCGAGCAATACTGTCTTTATATCTATATTTATGAAGATAAGTGACTTCAAAGTTTGCATTCTTTTTGCAATATTTGTGACTTATTTTCTGTAAAATGTTGGACTGTCGTTACCTCAAATTATAATGAATATTAAAAATTCAATTGTTTTTTAAAACAAGACAAATTAAATGATTAAAACCTTATATCAGAGTGTTTTTGCGAGGATTTAATTATTAGATTTAGTTAGTGAATTAGGTCAATTTAATAAAAATAATAATTAGAGATCTTATAAGAATATTGTAAACAATTGCATTTGTTTAATTATTATTTCGGTAAAAAAAATGTTTGGTAAAAAAAAACAACCTTTGCACGGGGCCATGAAAAGGTTTAAATTCTTATTGCAAATACCCTTGGATAAAAAAGTTGAATAATAAACTTACAGTTCCGGGTGGTGTCTTGGCAGTCCCCGTTGGGCTGGGGGACTTCTTGAGATAATGCGAGCCCCCGCCGGGGCTGCGCACAGCGGTCGGCCGCCGCGGTGGCCGGAACGCCAGGGGACGCTCGGGGCCATGCCTCTTACCTAAATATTAATGTAAAACAACATTATTTATTTATGTTTTGAATCTTTGATCTGTTGAAAGAAAAAATACATTTTAATACCCTACAATGTAGCTCTTCAAAGCAATTCATTTGATTTACTAAAAATTCGTCAATTCATACTTCACTCACCATCTATCAAAACTCCATTTTCACAACTAGCGTTTAATCACACAACTAGAAATACTACAAAAACATAATGTACCTGTTCCATAAAAAGACTACATTTTGACAAAAACACTCCCTAAACCCTCAAATATTTTACGGGTAGGAGCCTAAATTAAAAGTCATAATCTACATTCTAACATCAATGCCCTAATATCAATAGTTATGGAGAAAAGTGGTTTATACTGAATTGTAGTAAAGTGAATAAATAGTCTCATGATAGTCCAACATTTTACTGAAGATATTGAAAAGATGCAAGCTTTGAAGTCGCTTATCCCCATAACTGTAGATATTGAGGTATTGATGTTAGAAAATTTTCGACGTTAGGGAGGAATCTGCGTCATTAATCACAAATATTAAGGACTAGCTCCATCAATTCCTATATAACATTTACAAAAAACTGCAAAAAAAGGTTAATGAGGTACTGGGAAACAATAAGGAAGAATTCTTCCAGCGCTCTTATGCCACATTGATTTTCAAGGAAAATGGAAAATATGAAAATATCAATGAAAATCCACTGTGAAAATCTGGCATATGAGCATGTTTCTGTACTTGTTGAATAAGTAAAGAATACACTCACCTAATTTATGATTAGCAGCAATGCGGCGCCTGCGTAGACATATGCAGATTGCTATCAAAATCAAGACCAGAACAGCTGCTCCAACCAAAATCGCCGTCAACACATCAGGCGTAACTGCGAAAAAATGTAAAAATATAATTAATTAATAACTGTTTACATTATACATGAAAATGTCAAAAATCGCAATAATTTTAAAACTTGTCCACTAAATGGCATGACATGACTAATAACTTTGGTCATGCAGAGTAGTCATTTCACAGTCCAAGAACTAGCGAACGAGGTGGGGGTAAATATTAAATAGGTACATTCAATTTTGAGCGAAGATTTAGGCTTGATGAGAGTGTCCGCAAAATTCGTGCCGAAGCTGATTACATGCCCATTCTTTGCATCTAATTCAGGCTTTCTTGGCCAAACACACTATTTCCCTGGTTTGTCAGGCTCTTTACTCTCCCGACATGGCTCCGTGTGATTTTTGGCTATTCCACAAGTTCAAAATACTGCTGATAGGGACCTGATTCAAATCATGTATGCGAGGCCCTAAATTCGGAAAATTCCTCCAACCAGTCTGGGTAGCCAAAAGTGATTGCATACCAAGTGAAAAAAATCATTATTTACTAATATTTTAAACATAAATAGATATAGGTCACACTGACTTAAAAAAAGAGGCATTAGCACCACATTCCTAGTCGATGCAGTGTGCCCCATTTGTACTAGTCTAACTTTCAACTTGTGTCATGTTTATATAATATATACTATAGAGATTTAATGAATTGAATTCAGATTGAGATTAATGTCAAAGAATGTAAACAATGCAAAATTGTTACATTACCGGATCAGTAACACTAGTACATAAGTAACATTAGTACAACACATACAATCTCGTCAATTAACTAATGTAACAAGAGAGAACATTAACCAAATGAGAGTGTGCAAGAGATGCCAACAATGTAACGCATTTCTATCATATATAAATGCAAAAAAGCTGTCACTATCCAAGGAAATTTCTCTGAAATCTATGAAATCTACATTTTATTTTAAATTAATTTTTATAAGCAATTGCCACTTCAGTTTTTCTTTTATGTAAGTGTATAGATAAAAAATAAATAATTAAATTTTAAATAAAAGTAGATATTGTTGTGTTTGCTACTAAATAGTGGACATTCCTGCTTTCGCTATTTACCTACATAATTAGTTATCGCTGTCTTTGCTATGATGTTTCATTTTAAAATTGACTCACTTTAGTAGGAAGCAGCCATTTTGTCACATTTTGGCCATATTGACACGTTGAGGTGGATATTGCTATCTTTGCTTTTTACACTACGAGAATATTGCTGGCTTTGCTTTTAATAGTGATTTGGAAACATGATTTTGGGAGGGACAGAGCTTTATTTCCTATAAAATCTTTCAGAAAGCATTCAGAACATTTTATTTATTTTTATATATATTACTGCATTTCCTTTTATACCCCTCGTACAGTAGCCGGCAAACATCTTGAAATTCTACGGCGTAGTGGGGGGAAGTTGGCGCATCTACCTTTCCACCAAAGAGACCCAAATTTCGTCTTCTGCGCATTCCCCCACTACACCAAAGAATTTCAAGAAGTTTGCCGGCAACTGTATGATATTTCACTCGATACACTGTACCCCTTGATAAATTTTGCCCCGAGTTCCCCTGCATGTATATGTTTTTTAATTTCTCTAATTTTAAAATGCGACGCTTTACGGCGCCTATTGGTCTCTGGCGCCGTCGTGTCGACAGGTTTGAAACAGAGCCGCCCCGTCCGCGAGGGCAAGGTCGCGTGACTCACGGTAGCGCAGGGAACGTCGGGGCATAAAGCTCCGCGATTTTTTAAAAATATACGAGACAAACAGGTGTAACAGAGCTAGTCCACAATACGGGTAGATTACTGTCTACATTAGTGCAAAATGTTTGGTCGGTTAGTGGTGTATACAAAGTAT
Organism: Agrypnia vestita; assembly: GCA_016648135.1. Lineage (NCBI taxonomy): Eukaryota > Metazoa > Arthropoda > Insecta > Trichoptera > Phryganeidae > Agrypnia > Agrypnia vestita. The sequence continues at coordinate 71,626 of JADDOH010007702.1, forward strand.
ATCTATTCTTGTTAATTATATTAATATCACTACAAAGTCTTTTTGAATTTATTGAAGAAATTTTTTTTATTTTTATTTATGTATTTATTGTTTATTGTTTATTTACATTTACATTTGTTATGAAAGGACCGAAATGTGGATGGATTTGATATTAGCCCTCCCCCCTTCCTTCATTTCCTTTTTGTTTATTTTTTGGTCAATAGTTTGACTCCAAGTCTCAAAATGAAAAAAAATCCAATTACTTTAAAACCCATTAATAAGAAGTGGTGTACAACCCATTAATTAACACGGTGATGTTTCTGAATCATCTCAGCTGGTTACGAGAAAGGCCGGATTGCTGAACATTACCTACATAAAAAACGAATTTTCCTCGAAAAATGAATGAATTTATATATATATACTATATATATATATATATATCTATATATATATATATATATATCTATATATAATGAAACTTGGCTGTATCTACGCTTTGCAGAAAATTGTTCGAACTCTTGGAAGTGAAACGAAGATGGAATGAAAATTTCAAAAGAATGAGCCAACAATGAAATCAACTATTCCGGGAAGGATAGGAATCTACAATTGAACTTACTCACAGAGAATCGAATGCAATAAAAACAGCGTTAAAAATTGTCTCTGTAGTCGAAAAAATAATCATAAAATTGTTTTTTCGAAAAAAAGTGATAACAACAAAAAATATTCGAACTGCATATAAAGTAGCAAAAGAAAATTACTTAAAATTTTTATTCAATTATAGGAGGATAAAAGCAAAGGCAGTAATATCCAAAAATTTTAAAAAAAGGTTTTGAATGCAGGCACCGACAATTACTAATTTAGGTTGTACTGAGTTCGAGATTTTATAGGAAATATAACCATATACCATTCAAAATCACGCTTTCAAATCAATATTAAAAAGCTAACCCACAAAAACCAAGTTTTTACAATACTCCCTTTCGCTTTGAATCAGGTTTCGTGTCTATTACACGCGTCGGGCTAATTACTCATATAGAATGATTCCAATTTGAAAAAACTATTAAAAATTTTAAAAATACAAAATTATACTATAATTATTAATTTTTTTAAAACGAAAATTTGTTAGATTATATTGATCGTCGCCATGAGTCTGCCTGCAAAGTTTCAGCTCAATTTGATCACGGGAAAAGGGTTAAAAATCGATCCAAAGTTTTTTCGTCAGACAAGCAAGCAAGCAGACGCTACGAGTTAAAAGAATGTGTCGATTGATGTGTCACGTGACAAAATGGCCGTTTCATATCAAAGTGGAAATTGATATCGATTTTATACTGAAGCATCATAGCAAAGACAGCAATATCCAATTATGTAAATAGCAAAAACAACAATGTCCACTTTTGGGAAGCAAACACAGCAGTATCCATATTTAAAAGGTAAATATTTATTTATACACGTATATAAAACAAAAACCGAGGTTGAAGGTTTTAGAGATTCCAGAGAAATTTCCTGGTTTTTTGTATTTATCTCAGTTTTTACAATTTTATTTGGTTTTCAATTATAATTATGTATTGTTTGTTTAATTCTAGATTTGTCTGATTTTCATGTCTAAAAAATAAATAAAGATCAATGATGATAAATTTTTTTTGCGCTCCGTATCATAGGAAATGCTGCATTAATTCTAATTTAATGATATTTGGATGTTATTTTCTTTAGTAAAAAGCTTGACAAAAAGTGAATTACGGCACCATTTTATAACACAAAAAAGTTGTTTAGCGAATAAAAAACCGTAGCGAATGATATCTTTCAGTATGAATCCTTTTATTTCTTTTGTTTGCCAATACTGCTTTGTTTTTATTTTACGTATATCTAATTTCTAATTTATTTAATTTGTCGTATGTTTTTTACAATTTTTATTTTATTTACATTTCTTCATTTCATTAATTTGTGACCCGGTTTCTCTAGAATAGGCCTAGCGTAAGTGAGAAATCACCAGGATTTCTTTCTCTTAATAATTTTTGAAATAAAAAAAAACATAAGAGACATTTTGAAAATCCAAACGTTAAAAACAGTTTATTACATCCTTGGACAGTCAGTCACCTTTGCAATATAGAATAATCACGTAATTTAATATCTATATACAAAATTTAGAGAATGATTATTAAAATCAATTTGAAAAACCTCTGAATATCCCATTGCACAACTTTTTCAATGTTTTAATGTTCCCGCTTCATTTTCCACGTCTAAAAAGATTATTTTACTCACAAAATCCATTATTTGGATTACATTAGATAGCACTCAAGAAGAAAAGATAATACAGACATACCATTATTGGAAACAACTGCCCAGATGCAATACGTATAGGAATTAAATACCCAAATCAAGTTAGAAAGAATAAATTCATTTTATAAACTATAAAAACCTAATGAATTATCAAGGAACATTATATTTTCATTATTGTTCTCAAAACTGGCGTGTAATTCATACTGGCTTGCGATTCTTATAAATAGACTGATTGATCGATTAAGCACAACTTAATAGGTTATATCAAGAAAAATTGTAAATTTCCCTCCCCCAAAATACAAATGAACACTTTTTTTGGGGGGTAATATATTTTTATATGGAATGTAAAATAACTAGTGACAAGAATAATTGCTCCTTATAAAATAAATAAATAAAAATTCTGTCATATTTTTTATTAAGTTTTCAGATTTTAATATATCATAATAAATCTGTCAGGTGAATATTAAATTCAGTTTTTTTTTCAATTATATTAAGTTTGCGTAAAACTCTGACTGAACATAAATCTGGTATCTAGTATTTATGGATAATATCCGAATGCATGGTAGAGGTTGCGTCATTTTACTGTGAATACAAAATATATCCGGCTACGACTCATAGCTTGCTTTGAACCATTTTCCGTATTATCCTGTACCAGCTTTCAAGACGAATCATCTAAAAAATCTCATCCGTAGATTAATTACATTTTATATTTTGTTCCATATTGATGAACATCTTTATCATCATCGCTGTTGGCTCTACCCCCCTGGTGGGTCATGGCCTCCTCAAGAGTCTTTCTCCACCGATCTCGGTCGTGTGCCAACACTCTCCAGTTTTGGATATCCAAGATGTCTTTGGATTCATTGCCACTTCTTAGTTCTAGTATTCCAAAGCTCCTTCGCCCTATTGGTCTTGTATTCAGCGGAGAATTCGGTGTCTGTTTTTCAATCCATTTATCTCCCCACGCGATTCAACCATTGAAGTCTTCCCAGTTTTATAAATTTCATGACGCTTAAGGGCTCCTTAAACAGAGCATAGAGCCCATTGTTCTAGCACCTGCGCCAAAGTCCATAATCTAGAACGGGTCCAAAGATACGCCTCAAAATTTTCTTTTAAACAGCCCCTGTTTGCATTTTCCTCTTAGTCAGTACCTACGTATTACCTATGTCTCAGCTGCGCATGTGAATACCGATCTGATGTACGCTTCGGGATATCAGTCTGGATTTTACCTGATGTTGAAGGTGGAAAAACGGCGAGTCGCGATTTTTTGTAATTTAATTTTATAATTTTTGTTACATTATCCTTTAAAAACAGGATCGGATTTCCCACCATACTTATGTTTGCACTTATAAGGCTTGGTCCAGCCCTGAAAATACACACATGGACGTGTTCGTATAATTAACCTTTTAAATGCCGTGAGCGAGTTAACACGCCAAATATTATCACACGCCAAGCCGCAAGCGTGATCACACGCACTTTTCGACCTTGTATGGATTTAACTAATAATTTTTTATATCATATTAGACTTTATATTTCCTAATATAAACAGTAACTACATATAATTTACATAAATTTTAATCAAATGTAAGCATCGCTCATTTCTTTATCTTCCTGTTAAAAATTATTATTATTTCTTTCATCTCTAATGCCCCCCGGCTTCTTACCATACAACTTCATTCCACTGTGCATGGTTAAGTTTTCTTTCTAAAAGGTGGTCCAATTTCGTGTTTTCTTCTTGTGCAGTTCTCATATTCATATTAGTTTTATTTTTCGTATGAATTCTATAGTTTTGTGCTCATTAAATTATTATGCATATGAATAGAAATTTTATTAATAAAGAATAGAGGCCTAAGATTGAATAATTATGATATAATTAATAACCAATTATATGTAACGAATGGCCCGTTATGTAATGTAAGTGTACTCCATTTCAATATCTTCATCTGCCCCACCGCATTTTAAATTTTTAATAATTGATTTATTTGTATCGAAACTGGTCGATGGTAAACTAATCAAAGTGGTTTATACAAAGTTTGTTAGTTGAAAAATACTGATATTTTTTTAAATTTATTATTACAGATAGCTTCGTGAAAACGCACTGGAAAAAGATATTTCCAGAGAGCTGCAATGTTTGTAAATTTGTAATGAACATTGTATCATTATCATATTCGTTTCTAATTTGGATTCAGATATTTTTCACGAGAAGAATAATTATAATAAGTTCTTCAATAATATCAAAATAAATTTATGGTATTTATGGTAATTATTTACATTAATAAAAAGAAAGCACTTTATATAAAACCACTATTTATTTAATATTGAACATGTTTCGGGGCCAAATGTTCCTTCATCAGGATACAAATGTATTCTTAAAATTAAAATTCAATGTATAGACAATAACAAAAAAAGTATATGAGAGTTGAATAACTAATTAGGAACTAATGTAAAAGATTGCAAAAAGGATTCGGTTATTTCTAATATTTAATTTACAATCAAAACTTTTACTTTTTTACTTCAACGCCGAAATAAGACGAACGACCATAATATCTTTAATTTTTTAATTTTTTTTTATTTTAATTTTATTTATTTGGAAAACCAAACAGCTAACAATAATTAAGAATGGGAAACATAAAAGCCAATCACAGGTTTTCACTGGTATAAGTATACAATTTCTGTCCAACTGTATTGTGTTATTTCATGTAAAATTTCTAAGCTATTCGCTATTTAAACATTTTAAGTGCTCCTTAATTGTTATATGAAAAATTCTACAAGTTTTACCTGCATAAAAATTATTGCAATCATTATAAGTTAATTTATAAACCCCAGATTTTTTTAAATATCAACCGTATTCTTGTTTTCTTCGTATACCTTGTTATATAAATCCTTAATTTATTATAGTATTTACCTTCATTCTTTGTGAGAACCTTAACAAAGCTTTATTTTAATCTAAATAGATAATAACTAAGATACCTACTCAACGTCAAAGAAATAAAGAATGCATAAAGCTAGTCACCAGTACAGTCGGACCAGAACGTACCGGGTCACTACTCCGCCATTTCTTATGAGGCAGAACTCGCTCACGAACTTTTACTTGTAAATATGTAATCAAAAACCATCCAATTCGTCAGATGTAAATTCTGTAAAGAAATATGCACCGTCACGCATTCAGACGGCTGTAAATATTTTTCGTATTTTGGGTGCAACAGTTACATATGGATACGGTTTATAGCTGTAATAAACTGAAAGCATGAATGATAACACATGACCTTTTCAGTAGTTTTCCGATTATGTTGTACTTTCAAAGGCAGACAGGTCTGTCCGCTTTACCTATCCTTTGGCCTTTTGAAAAATGTTTACACTTTCAATTTGTTTATAGCCATCGATTACGGGGTGCAAATAAAATATTAGGTTAAGCAAATTTAGATAAATGTATCATTTCACTTAGTTTGTTCTTCCTGTCTCTACTGCGTTCAGCTGACGGTACTTCATCATCCATCCCCATTCATAATACTGTATTCTTCAGCTCCTCATTCGAAATGCAATGGCCTAGGCTGTGGAATCTACTATGCACAGGTATCACATCATCAGACCATGACCACCTCCAAAAGCAGATTAATTAAAGCAATTTTTAATAAATAAAACCCAAAGCGTAGTTAACCCTTCCTTGTCGTTATCCGTCTCCTACTAGTCTCATTATCATGGACATTTGTCACTGTATATTGGAAATGTGTTTCAATTGTTATGCTAAATTGTGTAGTTGGTTGGAGATATTGCCAACTGGCAAAAAACCTGCCATCGTATTAACATAATTCGTATACAAAACGGAATAAATAAATGAATAAAAAGATACCGGGAACTTTTTCCTCTAAAATCGTAACGACACAAAGCATTAATTAAGTCAAAATAAATTACGTTTTCCGAAAATAATGGCTGATTGATGAAAATTCAATTGAATTCAATTGAACATATATAAATAAGCATTAATGATATTATGAGCATTTTTGCCAACGAATTAGAATGCAAGATTCCTTTCGTGTTTATCTCTTGTGGTAACGAACCCCCAAAGTGCCCATTAAAGATTTTTCTGTTTAAAGCTTCATTTTTATAATGTTTTTTTATTAAAAAGAATAGTAACAATCCTTAAGAAGAACTTTTACGAAAGAGTAAAACAATTTTAATTTATACCTCAAATCAAAAGCTTGATGGCTTACAATTTTTTAACTATAGCTATTGAAGTTTTATATTTGACCAAAGTGATACAGGAGTGAACCCATGATAGAATGCTATATCTTAACAAATAATGGACCGAAGAAAAATAAATTATTCGTTATACAGCCATAATAACCAAAATCTACCTAATATGACCGGAGATTATTTATTTATTTATCTTATTTATTTAGTTCCACACATAATGTTGTGTGGACTCATACATAATTTCATTTAAACATACTGCATTCCATCTAGTAATTTAAAAGTTTTTACAATAACATTTTTGCACTCCGCTTTATATCTCCTTATATATTTTTTTTTTTATTTTTTTTTTTATTTAATATTAAAACTACATTTAAATCATAATACATTTGTCTATTACAGTCTACTTAGATACATTTTATATTATTGCTTTGCCTCTCCAAAAATGAGACGTGCTCATGTGCTTGGTGAGGGGCTTACACTTTATTAGTTTATTTTGGATTTGGCTTATTTGTTCCTTAGCTATATGTCTTATTATGCATTGTCAAATTGTATCGATCTAAAGTGTTGGTTTATTTTTTTCTTTAATTGTTGTAAGTCATCGATTTTCTTAATATCTGTAGGTAGGTTATTGAAGTTTTTTATGCCCAAGTATATGTAGTTTTGTTGACACAGTTTGGTATTATATTTTGGGATTTTAAAATTATTTTTGAATCTTAATGATGTGTTTTTTTCAAATTTAGCAGTTATGTTTTCTTTAATTAGTTGTATAATTGACGTTTTTTTGTAAACATTCTCTAATTTTGGAACTTGGAATTTAGAGAAAAGTAATTGTGTAGAGAAGGTTTTTCTTTTTTTTAATATTACTTTTATAATTGATCTTTGGATTACTTTCACTATGTTTATGATGTTATTATACGCCCCTCCCCATCCAATGATTCCATATTGGAGTAGTGCATGGACAGAAACGTAATAAACCATTTTTAAATTATGTATGGTTAGTGTGTTACGCAATCTTATGAACATATATATGCATTTCCTTATTCTTTTGACCAACTCGCTAATGTGTTCGCTGTGTTTTGAATTTATTTTGGGCTATCGAAGATTTTTAAACCTTTGTACATCATACAATTTTGTGAGGTGTTTTTCTTTTTCTTCAGAAGTCTTATGTTGTCACCTCCTCTTATATTGTATTGTATTCTTATTCCTTCTCTAATTTGCGCCTTAAGACAAAGCCATACTTTCCTATGCCCACTGGCCCGTTATCCTCATTCAATTGAGGAACTCAAGAAAAGTCCAGAGACCTCGTTACTTTCATTATTTATTATATTGCATTAATTTAGGGTATAGTATTGACATTGGGGTCAGAATAAGTGAGATGAGGTGGTCCTGTTATTCGTGGCCAACACTGTATATTCACAACGATGCGTGATAGGTTCCTAAGTAATCAACCCTCTTTTTGATCACCCCCACACGACCTTTACACATAACCTTCATCACCGTACTTACCCCTCACAACGTCTCGCTGCTACCTGAACCCAGACACTCTTCACGTAGTAACTAAGCAGTTCAACTTATAATAGTTTCTATTCAGTTTATAGCCATTTGTTCCACTATCACTTCAGTAAAACGGAGAAAGTGTATTCAAAATGTAAAGGTCAACTTCTTATAGTGCAAGAGTAATAGCACTTTTTGTGGATCTGAAAATTGTTGATATACTTCTTTATTTTGTCATTTTAAATAACACATTAAAGCCATCGATATCGTGTGCTTTTCAAATTGTTATACGGTATGAAATATCATTCAAATCAGTTTTTTTGTAAATATCTCACTTCCTCTTGGTCGGACGACGAAAAATAGTTCTTATTAAAATTGTAGATAATAAAATTTTCTACAAAAAAGTGAAATGCAATTTTTTCCAACGAGAAACCATTTTGGAAATAATCCAACGCAAAACTGCCAGACTGCACTGCCACCAGGCATTATGTATTCATCTGAACTGGAGGCGCTTTGTCTGGGAAAAAATTTAATCATTCAGAAGCATTCGGTCGAAAAAAATATACCTCTGGGAATTATCTTCTTTCCATGAAAAAAAATATTAAAATTATCTCTAATATTCTAGGAAAATTGCTCAAGTAATTGCAAAGTTCCACCCTCAGGATGCGTGTATAGGGATGTACATGAATGTATTCGATCTCAAATCTCGCGTGAAGAAAGAACGGAGTTGAGTGCTATCACTATCGTTATCTGTTACGGCTTGTACGCAGGGAAGAATTTACTTTTATATCTGCGAGACACGAGAGTACAGTATCGTCCGTGTGTAAGCACCCTTAATGACCTGTGTCCACTGAATGTAGTTTTTGACTCGACACAATTAAGTATAGAGAAATGTCTTCCCGTGAGATTTTTTAGAGATAGTCAGCTTTTAAAGTACAACAAACTCGCCTCACTTCACGCTTGTCAAATGTCAGTTATTTATTTTTCAATTGTTAGTTGGATGAATTTAAAACGGAATAAATGTTGGTAATTCTTCTTTCCTTTTAGTTTGCTTTTCAATGCTTATATTTTCTCAATTATTGTCAATAATTTTCAGTTTATTATTTTTATATCAGATCAATGATTAAGTATATCTAAGTAACCGTCCTAAAATTTGTAATCCAGCATATAAATTCTGATATAAATTAATAATAAAAACTCACATTTTCGTAAAAAAAACGCGAGTAGTTGATTATGCATTGAATGTGCCGCCTTAATCAAATTGTTCAAAGTTTCGCTGTTTGTCTAATTTTTCAGAATTAATAGTTGTAAGTATCAATGTTTCGATACCAGCGGCCTGCAGTCAGTACTTTGAAATAAGCTGTAAGTACTTAATTAAAATTTCTACGAAATAAAATATGAATCTTGTATCTAATATTCCAATCAAAATTATTATCATGTTATTCACATTCACAATTTAATATATCATTATTCAGTCAGATAAATATTTAACTTCGCCTTCTTTTCGACAATATTATTCATATAAACTAAATCATATGAATGCTGACTGCACTGCGTTCATATAAATACTGTGAAATAAATGCACGCGCCTAGGCGCATCACTTCTCTTTGAGTCAACTTCAGGCTGATCTTTGAGTTTATATTCTTAACACGTGAGCGTGGTAATGAGACTTCGAATCGAATCGTGTCTCATTACAGTCACTCGAGATAAAAGTATTTCAGTGGAGAAGCTCCTTTATAGTAGGTACCTACCTAGCTACCATTTACGAATAGGAAAATAGAGAAAATGGAAAGATGCGAGAATGTTACATAAAATAAAACATCAAAATACATGTTAACATTTACGTCTTGTTTTTTGTGACTAATGTAGTTACCTACAAACAATTTTTAAAATGATTGCCTGCTGGTGTCAGGTGTCATAAAAGCCGCCATCTTGTCTGGTACCTACCATAAAAGTACATGCCTCGGTTTTACTGCCGCCGCGCCGCGCCGTCCTTATAAAAATGTTTTACGAATGAAACTTTTAGACATTATTTGATGAATAAATCGAGTTCTTTCTTCTTCCATAATAAATATAATAAACGAATGAATATAATAGACATACAGAGAGAGGCAAAAATTCATACACATTTCAACAAAATAAAAACTTGTAGGTACCTACCTATTAAAGTTCTGATATTCGATTTATACAAATCAATGAAATCAACGGCCCCTACACATACTAACAAATCTGCAAAAAATATTTTTTCGTTTTACTATCTTAAATCATCCAATTTACTTTATATTTTCGGACAATGTTAAAAAAATGAATTTTCGTTTCAAACGAAGCATAGGTACCTATATTAAAAGAAAATTAAACTTTTTTAACATTATCCGAAAATATAGAGTAAATCGGATGGTTTAAGATATCTACTAAAACGAAAATAGAGTTTTGGCAGATTCGACAGTAGGTACACGTAGGGACCGTCGAAATATACAATTTATTGTATTGTATTATATTATTGTACGAAATTTGTATTGTATAATATATTATATACATTGTATTGTATAAAAATAAAAATTGTACGTATTATTGTATTATATTAATGTACGAAAAATACAATACAACAATGTATTAAATAATGATGAATATGGTATCCGTGGTATCCTCGCCATTTTGTATAATTCAAGTGAATATTCATTTGAATTATACAACATTCACTTTCATTTTTGACTTTTATTTAAACACCAGCTATTCGTACCCGGCGTTGCACGGGTTAAGTATTAAATTGAAAATAAATTTATGGGAGGAAACAAGGGTTTGATTCGAACGGTATAGATTTGCATCGAAAATATATCAGGGGAGGAGAAAAGATAAAAGGCGAGGGAGGAAATTGCCTGTTACTTACCGAGTCCTAAAGAATAAGTTTCCAAATTTTGTGTCCGATCGATCGAACGGTACAGATTTGCATCGAAAATATGTCAGGGGGAGGGGAAGGGGTAAAAGTATAAGGGGGAAATATCGCCTATGTTACCCGCCGAGTCCTAAAGAATAAGTTTCCAAATTTTGAGTCCGATCGGTCAAACGGTACCAAAAATATGACGTGAGATTTGCATTGAAAATATGCCAGGAGGAGGAGAAGGGGTATAAAAATAGGGAGGAAATATTGCCTATGTTACTCGCCGGGTCCCAAAGCATAAGTATGCAAAATTTGAATCGAATCGGACAAACGGTACAGATTTGCATCGAAAATATGTCAGGGGGAGGGGAAGGGGTATGAGAATAGGGGAGAAATGTTGCCTGTGTTACCCGCCGGGTCCCAAAGCATTATGCAAAATTTGAATCGAATCTGACAAACGGTGTGGATTTGTATAGAGAACAGACAGACAGACAGACATTGAGTTTTATAGGTATAGATAGATATATTTGGAAAAAAAATCGAAATTAAATATTGATCTGGCAGAATATTATAAAATATTAAAATCTGAATAATATGTTTATTATTGTGATAGGAATATTAAGAGATATAAATCTTATTTCGGTTTAACTGCTCGCCCTTGCTTTCTCTGTAATATATACATTATAATATTATAATATATACATGGCGTCCCTTTATATTAAGTAAGTATTCACTTACCACGACTTTATTTAAATTTTATCTCCGCATAATTTTCAATTATTCTTTGTATACTTTGAACCCGGGTTTTGTGTTATTCTGGTTGCGTAGTTATAAAATAACAAAGAAATATTCATAAATCAAGAGACTCGGAGATATTTTGCCGTTTGTATTTCAGTTATACCTACCTACTTATTTACCTTTGGGAAAATAACAATTTTAAAGGTCACGTTTGTCGTGTAGGCGACTTGGGGAGCTGGGTCCTCGAAGCCTCCAGTTGAAATAACAGCAGGAAAGCTCTCAAAACACGAAATTCTAACAATATTCTATTCGGAAATTTAGATTAATTTTGTGGCTGCAAAACAAATTTTACGTATAATTTATTACGTGGCCATTTCGAGTCGGACTGGTTTGGAATATAAATAAGTTTACTGTATAGTGAGGCATTTAAGAACGCAATTGGTTCTAGAATTACGATGTTGTCCCTATTATTTTTTATCGTTTCTCTAATACTTTTTAATAAGTTTATAAATTCATTACAAAATATTATTAAATTTATTGTAGTTAAATGATAAAAAGTCCAAAATTACAGTAAAATATTCCCAACAACTTAATTGTATATGTCGGTTCCTAAAGAATAAGTATTTTTTGTTAAAAAAAAAAGTTATGGACGTTGCGGGAAGTTAACAAGACAGACAACAAAATTATTATTATTGAGATTGGAATGATACATTGCTTTGTATTCAATATACTTAATACTTATACATGCCATGGAATCATAAACATTTACTGACGACTTGGAAGCATTTATGACGAGACGTAGATCTACTGACCGCTCCTAAAAATTAGCTGGATTGACAGGGTTACAAATGAGAATATAATGATAGTGAAAGAAAAACTAATTCTTTAAAACAATAAAAATCCGGAAATTGCAATATTTTAGCCATGATATAGATATTTAGAGACGTAACAGATTCCGCATCTCATCATTCAAGGCAAATTTGAGAACAGAAGAGGTCCTGGAAGATGAAGGATGGTTCGGGAACCGCGGTCCAACTATTTTTGCTGCTACAAGCAAGATAATGATCTCCAACATGATCTCTAACGTTCGAAAACCGGACAAGCAATAGAAGATGAAGATTAAGATTAGAAACATCATTGAAAACTATTAAAGTTTACCTATATCTCCCAGAGTTAAGCTCCGGAAGCAGTACGGAAGGAATAATAAAATTACTGAATAACTATTGCAATATCGAGGGATACCTACCATTTATAAAACTCGCTATTTATTCGTTCCCCTTCCAGTCGGGAAATCTTATCGCTGACCGATGGACTTTGAATGTCAGGAAGTACTTAGGTCAGCAAATCCAGACAATGGAAACGATTGGACAATAAATATAAATTGGATAGTGCAATGTCCTCTGGTCAACGCTCCCAGGTACGGCGGATGCAATTCAAGTGCTGGTAGAACTGCTGACGGTATGCGGACATTACCCCCCACAGTGCAGTGTAAAAAATATTCAATATTTAATGGAGAAGATTCCTCCTTCTTTTTGCTATTAGCTTCGAGACACCCTGTATAATATCGGTCAAGACATGGGTGTTAGAATAGCCCAAACCACTGAAAATAGACCCGGAATTATTTTTTTCAACATAACATTATGAAGTATACAATGTTTGTACCTTCAATTATTTGTATATGCAATCTGCGTAACACTTGCGTTAGTGATCTGTCTTTCACAGGTGTTGAAAATGTGAACATAGTATTTTTTAATCACTAATAATTATAAAGATAGCTTGCACAGGAAACACAGACATTTTAATGACAGAGATAAATTTTTCACCTCGAAACGAGCCGTACCCAGTAAGTTGAATAATTAATCAAAATTTTAAGTCAGTCTACGAAATATTGTATTTTAGAGAGGCAACAAAAACAAGAGATAATATTCTAAGGAGGTTTCTGGAAAATGAATTAACTTCTCTTTGTTTTCCATTATCTAAAATGAGAATTTTCCAGGACTCACTTAGTACCAACATTTATTCGCACCAAAGAAATTGGAAAAGGGTTGATAATAAGGCTCGACTCAACGTAAAAATTAAGTAATTTATAAATTAATAACAGGAAGGCTACTACTACAACAAAAGCAATAATATATAAGTATATTTGAATAAGGACGAGTGAGAACTGGACGATTCTGAAAAGAAAATTTTAAGGCCGGTTCTAGATAATGGACTGTAGCGCAAACGCTACATTTAGCTTTGTACTTTGTGTAAGGAACTAAGCGTCACTAAATTTATAAGATAAAGAAGAGATCGGTGATTGGGTCTTGCGGAAAGAATGACTGAACATCAAACATAGAAGTCCCTGCTGGTTATGTACAAGACGAAGGAGCTTTTTTTTTTTCATATTTATTTATTTTTTGGTACTTATTACATTATACATATGCCAAACTGCACAGCAGTTTTACGGCACGGTTGCCTTCAATATTTGACAATAATTTTTATTTTGTAATTATAAATTATGTAATTATAAATTAATGTAAGATTAGGTACAAAGCTTTAATATATATTCCTTTAGCTTGTACTTTTTTGAAGCCAATGGAGTTTTTTGTCTTGCATCATCTCAAAGAATTGTTTATCTAATTTATTAAAGATTCTTGGCGCAATACACGTTGTTAGTGATTGGTATTCTCATTGTTCGTCCGGTCGATCTGGTTGCATAGTTATGGTGCGTGTCAGTGTGTATATTAATTTTATTTATCATTTCTTCTTACTTTTTGATCAATTGGTAATATTTTGCATACTTTGAAAAATTTATTATAATCATCCTTGTACGTACATTTAGTTCTATTATCTACTATAAGTTTCAGGAATCTTAATTGTAACTGTTTGATTTTATCAATGTATGTTTTATTGGTAAGACCATAACTGCTCACGCCATAACTGATAACCGAGTCAACCATCGCGAAGTAAAGAGAGTACAGTGTGCCCCGAGAGCTACATAGTCTTAGCATGTGAAATGCACTTAGCATGGATCTCAGTTTTTTACAAATATTATCAATATGTTGTTTCCAATTAAAGTGTTTATCAACTATTAAACCTAAATAAGTGTATTGTTCTTGGATTTTTTCTCAATTGCAGTTTGTCGAATTTGTATGGTTGGTATGTAGGCACTCGCAGCAATGTAGCTTAGGAAGGCTAAAACTAATGTGGACTGAGGAGGCCGTGAGCCAACAGTGATGATAAAAATATTTATGAATACGTAACAAAATATAAATTAAACAAAATATAAATTAATACACAAAGTACGGATGACATTTTTTCGAAGATTCGTCTCGAATGTGTGTAAGGACAATACGGAGTTTACGTTGAAGATGTATTTGAACAATTAAAATAAGTGTGCTTAAATAGCACAACCAACATTAAAGATATTATTTTAAATATTGTAATGGATCATTTCTAACATTATCTAGAACAACTTACATTTGTTAAAGAGTTAAGATTATTATTACGATCGTTGGACGTATTTATGTGTTAAATAAAATGGATATTTTATACGAACAGTATATTTTACTGAGAAACAAATCTCGACGTTTCGCTGAAGTCTTATTCAGCGTCATCAGGAGAGCATCCTATCACGGCGGAGGTGTATTTCGGCCTACACCTCGTTGAGATTTGCTTCTCAGTAAAATATACGGTTCGTATAAAATATCCGTTTTATTTAACACATAAACTTACATTTCGTTTGTTTTCATATTGAAAAAGTTTATTTAAACAGTATCAATGATCGTTTTCACTTCGGAGCGCGTACGCGCACATCAAGATCATTATATATCAAGAATACCCATAAATAATGTCTTTAGCAGCGAATGTAAATACCATTTTTTTAATTTTTCTTTTTATTTAATTGATAATACATATAATTTCTTTTATTACAATGATAGCTAGCAAATATTAACAGTTAATTTTTTTTTATGTTATACCTTACCAAAAGAATTAAGATTCTTGTGTGTGGTGAGAGATAATCACTTACAATCATATAGATGGTGTAATCTAATTGAATAAACAATGAAAATTAGGTAATTTACTATTTATATAATATATCGCAAATCTTTGAATAAGCAGTCAACAAGGGACTAAACTCAATCACAAAAGTCAATTCTACAATAAATGAGAATCCATTCGGGTTCACTGGGGGAATATGCACACAAGACGCAACCGCAAAACATCCACCGTCATACAAAGTATATTGAACAAATCAAGTAATTGCATAGGTATCTTCATCGATTCGAGAGAAGTACTCGACAGCATCTCCCACGAACAACTCGTATCAGAACCAAAAGAAAACGGAATTTACCACACAGCCGCAAACGGGTAAAAAGCCACTCACCGAACAGACCTCAGATAGTCAGATCAAATTAATCTCTAAGTAATCCACCAATATCATATCAATATGTTTCTTTTTGATTTGGTGTTGTGTGTTCATTGTGGTTTTGACGACAGAGAAATATTGAAGTACGAACGACAAAAATCTTTGTTGCCACTACGTTATATGAATTTAGAAAAGATGTTAGTGCAACTTGCTGTAAAAAAAGTCTGTGAAGGGTGTGAGGAAGACTATGGATATTCGAATGAGAGTTACAGATAAAAGAATTTCAATCATCAAGACGTACCACGCCAAGGATGCAGAATTGAAATGGATAATGACTTGCCAATAACAGTAATGAAAGCTAATCCATTTAGAGAATTAGAGAATTTTAAATGAAATGGGTCATCATGGTTCAGCGTTCAGAGGCATTTAAGACAAAACAAAAAGGTCTGGAAGCTGTATTAATTGTATGAAATATATTAATATCGTCACGGGGCGTAGATTTGGGAAGCGAATAAAAACATTAAAACAATTTAAAGTTTAATTTATTACAAAAGAAAGTCACTGTACACGAGTTAAATTGAATCCAGAATATTTCACACACTTATTATTACACTGTTTCTTAATTCGCAATTAACGCTGTTTCTATCGCTTAGATTATTCATAGTAAATTCCGTTAAATATTCGCACATAGAAAAACTTCTCGCCCCGAACTTCCTTTATTCGCTATCTGGAATATACACTGGTTACACTGCGCTCAGCCTGTTGGTAGGATCGCGTGAATTAACCATCACAAATCACTGATCATACTGGTTTAAGGCTTTTATCGCTGAGTTGTCACACAGGTTATCGTCACGAATGACTTGCCCTGCGTTGCGTGAAGCTCTTCCTTTTATTGATAACACCGCCTTTCTAGATCCTCCTTGCGGAACATTCAATATATTACGAAAGACTCTTAGATTATTTCAGAATATAGTTCGTTTGTGCATAATGTTATGGAATCAGAGAGAATTCGGTCTTATCGTTGTCAGTATTCAATAGGTTCACCGTCTCGTTACAATATATAAAAAATGACATTATTTATTAATACTCCTAAGATTTTCGTATATTTCAAATTCAAATTATGCTAAATTAACAAAATATTTAAAGGAAAGGTGCCCCTTATAAATAAGTAACAAAAAACAAAGACTATAACAATTATAAAACATACATTGATAAAATCAAACAGTTACAATTAAGATTCCTAAAGCTTATAGTAGATAATAGAAATAAATGTATGTACAAGGATGATTATAATAAATTATTGAAAATATGCAAAATATTACCAACTGACCAAAAAGTGAAATATAATATAATTCTAGAAGAAATGATAAATAATATTAATATATACACTGACACGCACCATAACTATATAACCAGATCGACAGGATGAACAATAAGAATATCAATCACAAACAACGTGTATGGTGAAAGAAAAAGAGAATATATTGTGCGAAGAATCTTTAATAAATTACATAAAAAATTCTTCGATATGATGCAAGACAAAAAACTCCATTGGCTTCAAAAATTAAAAATTAAAAAAATATATTAAAGCTATGTACCTAATTTTACATTACTTTATAATTATCATGTATCACTTGTAAACATCATGTAATACTTTGTAATGACCTACTTTATAATCTTCATAAAAAATATTACTTAAAAAAATATTGAAAAGAAACTTGTCAAACAATATTGAAGGCAACCATGCCGTAAAACTGCTGTGCAATTTGGCATATATGCATGTATGTAATATGTATCAAAAATAAATAAATAAATTCTGAAAAGTCCTTTGCAACAAGTCACCTTAAATGTCAGTTATTGAAAAGCGTAGAAAAAGTAGAAAACCACAAATATCAAGCAAGTAGAATAACATATTCATAGCTCAATGTATGTTTTCCTCAACATGTCATTTGTATGCTGACCAGTAAATAACATTTGATATTATTCACCAACTGTCCGAGGTAAGAAAAGCTACGAGAAAAAAGTAAATAAAATAATAAGAAATCAATATCATTATGGTTCAATGCGTGTATCGAAATTATTTGACAAGGGACATACATTACCATCATTAACCTGATTATGACGTTGAGTGGCCGTATTCCGATAGAGTATATTTTACGAGTATTTACATATCGTGATAGCAATTTTATCTTACACCTACAATTTGTACGTATCCTCGAATCATGTTGACATTGTTGAAATGTATGTATAATGTGTTTGATAAAGGGTAAGCTTAAGTACCTACGTGTTTGGATAAAACGAATGCGCAATGAGGCTATTTTTATTTATTCATATTTTTATGAAATAGGACGTTTGATCATAAAATAGGCGTAACTTTTGTTTTTCTCTAAATTTTTTTTATTTATTCATCAATATTAATTGTATTCCCTTCAAAGTAATCATCAGATATTAAGCTGTCTAAATTTGGGACCTTGAATTCTTTGAACAGTAATTCCGTAAAATATATTCTAGGTTTCTTTAAAATTATTTTTATGATCAATTTTTGTATTATTTTTAAAGTCTGCAGAATGGTTTTATACGTTCCTTCCTAGCCAATTATTGCGTAATGAAGTATGGGTTGGACAAAGGCGTGTTATTTTATTCTAAGAGATGTATTGCGTAATCTTATAAATATACATATGTATATCAATTTGTGAATTCTGTTTACCATTGTATTTATTTGTCCCTTGCATTTTAATTGTTGTGCAGTTATATGTACTGACACCTAGGTACTTTGTAAAATTTGTCATTTTTAAATTGTCACAGAGTATGGAGTCACAGTTTTCTATTGAGCTTTCATCTATTACACATCAATAAAAATAGCGGGTGGACCTAATTAGTATACTTACTTACCATCACGCCGTTTCCCCATGGGGGTAAGCAGAGAGGATCGAGCGCCACGCTCTTCTGTCCTGACACGCAACTCTCGTCTCATCCACATTTATACATCTTCGCATACAAGCTCGACGATTGTTGAGGGTTCTAATGGGATCATATTTCAGTAACTGGTTAATCTGATCGTGCTACGTCTCTTTCTGGCACCGTCAACACATGCATTATATATATCTTTTTTTACCATTCTTTCCTCATTCATTCGCTCAACATGTCCAAACCACCTGAGTGACCCTTTTTTAATGCTATTAATTATGTTAAGATCAGCTTTACATTCATTCCTATTATCTTCATTATTTACTCTATCGTAAATGAATTTGTCAGACATACGCTTGAGGGAACTCATCTCCATTGCATTCAGTCTACTTTCGTTCCTCTTCTGCCAGCTCCAGGCTTCACATCCATACATCAGAGTTGATACCAGAATTCCATTATGTACCGCTAGTCTTGTCTTGGTAGACATATTTCTGTTAGAAATTATTGCATTCAAAGCACCTTTCACCCTATTCCCCGCTACTTGTTCCAAACATTAAGTGGTATATATTAGATGAATTAAGTAAAGTAATGTAAGCTACTGTAATACTACATAAGTCGCACTTAGGAGACCTGCGTGGGAGCATTATTGATGAGGACATTATGCTATTAATAATGCCTAAATGGGTGGTTTTTGAAGGGGGTTGAACACTTTACCCGTTGACAAGTTAGTCTTGAAATGCTTATTAACAAAACAGTAGAAGCTTGGATTGCAAGCATAATTCGGAAAGTCGAATTTTTTGTAATCGAAGTACTGGAATTTTTTCCACGCCCAAAAAAATTAATATAAATGATCAATACAAAGTACCTTTTAATATTTAAATATTGTTTAATAATTAAATTTAATCGTGACTGGTGTGAGGGATGTGACTTTGACAAGGGAAGTTGCTTTTGCCTCTTTTTGAGGAGTCGCAGAAATGAGACATTGTATTGTGGTTAAACAGATTCATCGCTCGTACTGCCGCACCCTTAAGCCATGTATTCACTAGGGGACAAATTGTCTCTCAACGTCACGCGCGGCATAGAGTCTACGTGACGCTGCAACGTCGCGGGCGAAATTGCGCAGCATTTCTACGTGCCGCGGCAACGTTGCCATGCGCACGGTTCCCGAGCGAGCTCACGGGGACATCACGCCGCGCGTCAGTACCACGTGGTTTGTTTACAAGTGAATGCACTGTAACTGTATACCACCCAACATGACATTAGTGTGGGTAAACGAGATTGTTATCCAACTGATCGAGCTCTAATTGAGCTATAATTGCAAGTCTGATGTGAGGGCCAACAACGTTCCGTAATATTGTGTCTTGCTTGGCTAAGGAATTTGTAATAAATGTTCAAAATCAGTTATTGTCATTCGAGTGAAATTGACAAAAGATCCGTCAGACATTCGAATATTGCATAGAATATCCATCCTTCTTTCTCTTTGCAGTAAATAATTTCGCACCCACCACCTTTCTCTCCTCTTACGTTTCGATAAACTCGTTAGAATAAATAGATGCGCAGCACTAATCATCATAACCTCATCGGGCGCCATTTCCGCGACAAGTGGTATGTGAGTCCCGGTGTGTACATGTCAAATGACCGCGTCATTGTCCCCGAAACATGAGCGTAGATGTTGATGCGACATGCCGCGCGAAATGTTTCGTGATTTGTCCCCTAGTGAAAACATGGCTTTATTCGTGCGGTGCTATTCTACAACATTTTACACTCCACATTTTACACACCATAACCTCATTTGAAGTAAGTAATCCTTCCGCCTTTTCTCTTTCTCCTCCTCGGACGATATCTTCTTCATAATCTTTTGCTGTTGCTCATCATGATGCAGATTCATCAGTTTGTCGGTGAACTGCTCCTGACCATGTTCTCCCACCCGCTCTTGAGTGTCGTCTTCAATCACTTTTAGTCCAATGGTCTTCCACAAGGGTGAGAAAAAGCGAATACTCGTATTGCAAGACCTAACACGTGTATTAAGTTACTCGCAATCCAAAGTTTACTGTAATAATGAGGATATTAATAGTCAAATTTCAAACTGTAAATACGAATGATAACTAATAATAGTCACTTATATATCTCCACGGCGTGCGAGGTATTAATGTTTTCCAAATAACTCTGTAATATCCAAATATACGACTTTCAAAAATTTGATAATGTGTGAAAGCTCTTACGGTGGAATTGGTGAATGTGGCATTGTGTAAAGTGATCACATAAGCCAGCTCGTACATGTCATAAGCTCCATATACGTTTGCCATATAAATAGCTTCGTCTCTGTTAGACTTCTACAGTTTATCTTAATTAATCAATATTTTTATATAAAAGGAAGGTGTGTTGAAATATTGTGCCACTTTGTCCATCTGCACCGTCTGCCCTTCGGTAGTTACGTCACTGGATGCAATGACCACATGTCTGGAGCACGTTTTGTAGATGCCTCTCATCCACACTGGTAAGATCCCGGGCGTCCCGCAAAGGCTATACACAGGTTGTACTCACCGGGGACATGGAAGTGACATGGGTCTGTTTCGCTAGAGAAGTTTCGTGACATAAATCCTAAAGATAATACTGGCGTATGTTTTCATTAAGGGGAGAAAATGACAGAAATATTCGTGGAAGTGGTCATCATGGGGTTGACGTATAAAACGTTAACATATAAAAACCTATAGAATCAGACCGATACAACAGTAGGTACCTACCTATGCAATCCGCGAAAATATCTAATTATTCCTAATAGTTTTAACCGTCAGTTCCATTTTTTTGCATGTCATCCAGTGAAAAAGTAAATAGTAAATAAATTTTTTAGCCAGTGAGTTGTTTTGTAAAATGATTTTAAATCTAAATAAATTATCTAAATAGTATGCATTATTTTTATGGGATTGATTGGATTAGTAAACTTGTATTACTCGCCTTTGGTTCACTTGTCGCTATTGTCTCTGGCCTCCGCCAAACATTAAAACAAACTAGTGCGCAGAAATAACGCGGTTCGCTTTTACAAGAAACCGGCGTATATATTACGAGATATACCTCATATTTCTGTTTATTTTCAAAATATATGCTTAGGAAAAAGTCATGCTTCTTGTTCTCACTGCACGACCCTGACCCCACCGGTAATTTACAATGTGTTCCAAACGTATAGAATGTTAGGAAATCCTCAATTATGTGCATCTCTTTTTATTTCTAGCATCTTGTAACAGTATACATATACTTCACTCTTTAATACTTCGTCTGCTAGATTCTAGATTCCGCTATATTCGTCTCGGCGATATCTTTCCGCGAACACTACGTATCTCGATTTCTGTTTGATTGCTTTCAATGGTCCAAATACTTTTAAAATGTTCACTAGGTTTAAGTGAAAAACTCACACATAAGATTTTACAATGTATATTTTAAAAGTTGTTTCGTTCCGATCGGACGAAAGGTTCACAAGTTACGAGGTCTGTAAGTTGATCGAGTGTACCAATTCGTAACGCTCATGTAACTTACTTTTACCCTCAATTCATCGATAAGGCATACATCTACCTCAACTTTCTAAGTCTGACCTCTTTTTGTTAGAGTCAGATAGTTTAACATGTAGCGCTTTTAAACACGTATTCACGTTAAAAGAAGATACAATGTTTTTTTCATAAATTATTTCCATTGCGCGGCAATCATTAATATAAAAAACTAACCCATAAAAACCAAGTTTCTATTATGCTCCCTTTCTCATTTACTAGTTGAAACAGGTTTGGCGCTTACCCCACGCGTTGGGCTTGAGTCGGGTGACGCTACGAAAGGGAGTACTGAAAAATTTCGAAAAATTATATCAGTGTTCGTGTCTACCAGATGCGTCGTAGTCTTTTCATACAACTTACTCCGTGGTGTGAAAGAACCATTAAAATTTTGAAAAATCCAAAATTAAACTATAATCATTAATTTTTTTTAACAAAAATTTGATAGATCTTTTCGATCGTCGCCACGAGTCTGCTTGCAAAGTTTCAGCTCGATTGGATCACGGGAAAAGGGTTAAAAATCGATCCAAAGTTTTTTCGTCAAACAAACAACCAGGCGCTACGAGTTAAAATAAAGGGAGTAAAAGGACAAAGACTTCTTCAAACCTCTTTAGATAATTTTTATATACATTTATCTGCCACTATATTAGGTCCTTACATATGAAATTGACGTTTTGCCGTACTGGCAAATTTGATCTCAAATATCTTCTCTTTGGTTGGGAATTCCAAATCCAAATTTATACAGCTATTTACTCATGTATTTGTGTTTTGAAAATTATAATTCATTTGTTTTTTCCTCAATTATTTTTTTCTTTCCGTCACTCAGTTTACAAAATGAAAAACTTGAAATATCGCGTTATTTACGAGTACGAGTTCCACCGTGGCAGCAGTGCTGCAGAAACGGCTCGAAGGATTAATGATGTGTATGGCGACGGTGCCGCAAAAGAAAACACAGTGCGTTTTTGGTTCCAACGTTTTCGTTCTGGAAATTTCGACCTGCAGAACAAGCCCCGTGGACGGCCGGAGACCAAAGTTGATAATGAAGAATTGAAGGCTATTGTGGAAGCGGATCCATCGCAAACCACACCGAGTTAGCTGCAGGCTGCGGTGTTAGTGATAAAACTGTTTTAATCCACTTGAAGCAAATTGGTAAGGTGAAAAAGCTTGAAAGGTGGGTACCTCACGAATTGAGTGAAGCAAATCAACAAACGCGCGTTGACTGCTGCGTTTCATTACTCAACCGGCACAATAATGAAGGGATTTTAAATCGAATCATTACCTGTGATGAAAAGTGGATCCTGTACGATAATTGGAAGCGCTCATCGCAATGGCTGAACCCTGCCGAACCAGCCAAACCATGCCCCAAGCGAAAATTGACTCCAAAAAAGTTACTTGTGAGCGTTTGGTGTACTAGTGCTGGTGTTGTTCACTACAGCTTTCTTAAATCTGGCCAGACGATTACGGCAGATGTCTATTGTCAGCAACTGCTAACTATGATGGAAAAGCTAGCTGCTAAACAACCGAGGCTGGTTAATCGCTCTAGGCCACTGCTGCTTCCTGATAACGCTAGACTACACACTGCACAACAGACGGCTACCAAAGTAGAGGAGCTTCAATTGGAATGTCTAAGACATCCACCGTACTCTTCGGACCTTGCCCCAACAGATTACCATTTTTTTCGAAATTTGGATAACTTCTTGCAAAGGAAAAAATTCAACACCGATGGGGCAGTCCAAACCGCCTTCAAAGATTTTATTGATTCCCGTCCGAATGGTTTTTTTAGTAAAGGTATCGATGAACTACCTAT